>CM063251.1:20445932-20648432 GCA_032158295.1 Pycnopodia helianthoides
TAATCGTGTGGCCGCAGGAAAGAACTGGCAAAGGCTCGTATGCTGCACTGCAAATCCGGGGTGTTAAAAAATGACACCATGGGTGTTATTACATAATATAGATACCAAAAAAAGAATCAAGATTTACATGATAGGGTGTTTAAATATCACTAATTTCTGCCAACATTATTACATTGGTGTCATTTTAACACCCTGTTTGACTCTCTCTTGGGTATCTATTATGTGACAACACCCATGGTGTCAATTATAACACCCAGTTTTTGCATGTGGTGAAAGTTTGAACAGAAGGAGTGTGAGGAAGAAGTTTTCATAGTTTGTGTGCCATTTCCGCAGTTGGACTTGAATCTTCTTATTACGGTCTCAGAGCGACCAAGTGAAGGGGATATCATGAGAAATCTGTCAACTAGCATAAAGAAGGAAGCGGGATAATCCACGCGTATTTGTTTACACAATATGCTTAATATATAGCATTATTTAAAGTTTGTTTTGACTATTTTTGTCTCTGTCATCTAATTATTGGGTGACACATAATTAGCACCCTGGTTGCCGTGCAAGGACTACGTGAAAAGATAGCAACTTAACTGCCAAAACCTTTGAAAAAGAATTTATCTTTTTTTTCCCTTTGTTTTTCTTCTTTTTGTTTATCTGTAGCCTGAATGCAATTTTTTTTAAAGGACAAAAGGTTAATTTAAAACTGCTTGAGCTGCCGAAATCAATAAGAGACAGGGAAACTGTAACCGAGAAAGAACAGAAAAACAGGGGACCTGCTGAAAGAACTCTACATGAAAACATGTTAAGTGCAACGAGAGCATCAAAGGCAGAGAACTTTAAAATAACAACTATAAGCAATTCTAAGAAACACGGTACAGATTAGCATTGGGAGGAGCAAACATGGTTGTGTAGTGGTGTATGGGGCCAAGTGGGATTCGAACTAATGTCCTTTGGGATAATGACAAAAAAAAAAAGAAAAAAAAGAACCAGATTTACTTATTTATACTCATTTTATTAAGCGTTATGTGATTGTACGTACGCATTTTGTCAGCCAAATTGCGGACGTCCGTTGAAAGGGGGCTCCGGTAATTCTTAGATAACTTCGGTTAATAAATAAGCTGATCAATTATGAGCAAGTTATTGGATGAATCGAGAAAGGCTGCTGTAGAGATTTTGACACTAATAGGTATGGACTGGTGGGAATTTACTCAAGTCATGGGCTTAGACAATATTGGTGGGGGGGGGGTCTTGAGTGTTACGATTATCCTCGATGAACTTGAAACAAGATTGAAGTTTTTTGCGAGAATATCCAGAAATTGCTGTGTAAAACTTGAGTTTACTTTCAAACAAAAATGCGTACAAGAAAAAGGGAAAACAACTTTTTAAAAAATGCACATAATGACACAACATTAAGGCTTTTAATAATTGAAAACATTTTGTTTCAAATTAATAAACAATGCATCTGTTCGCTAAAGTTCAACTGTGGATACAGATGTGTGCAGCTTTCTTCACTTATTATTGGTAATAGGGCGAAATCAAATCACATTTACAAAAGGTTACATTTGTCCAAGGTTGGCAGGCACAACGTGCATATGAGTTATGGAAGTAAAAAGATTTGTAAAATAAAAAAATAAACATGCGATAGATGCCAAGGTAAAAACATTGTCAAATCTAACTTGTCAATGCTGCACATGCAGTGTGACATTATCTAAACGTAGGAAGTTGCTATTCAGTGTTTATAGTTGACAACACTAAGCTTGTTATTCTGTACTTGGTTAACACCGATGTGAACAACACTGAAGTTGTTGTTCAGTGTTTAGTTAACACCGACGTTGACAACACTGAAGTTGTTATTCGTCATTTAATTAACACTGATGTCAACAACACTGAAGTTGTTGTTCACAGTGTTTATTTAACACCGACGTTGGCAACACTGAAGTTGTTATTCGTCATTTATTTAAACACAAAAATGTACCATCCCATTCAAAGGCAAGGTTCTCATTTTAAAACACACAACTGCAAAAAAAAGTTGTCTAAGACGTCTGAGATCGCTTATCTTTTGCTTTAATTACGTGTCCATAGATGTTATGGTATGAAACAGTTTCGGCTCATGGGTTAGGGATCCCCCAGACATGGAGCATAAGTTACAATGATACGAGTGTCAAGAAACTGAGACCAAATTCCTGGCCATGCAGGCTAGATGCGAGCCGCTCAAGATCGATACCAGACGCGGGCTGGCACTGACGGATGTGCCCGCAGTGCACGCTGACAAACCCGATCCGCAGGGGACTCCGGAGTAGAATTCGTCTATTCTCCGCGGAGTCCAGACTGGGTTTTGATGTTCCGAACAAATGGATTAGGAGATGGAAAATGGCCTGCAACTGCCAGATTGTTGTCAAAGGACTTGGGACAGATTAAATGTGAAATCTAACTAAGGAATTACCTTGATGTATCTGCCGTTTTAAAGACAATGTTTGGTTAAGCAGCCAACGCAAGATACCTTTCCAATTTTGGTCATGCTAAGTTGTGCATAATGAGCTTGTTTTTGTTGTTGTTTTTTTTATATTATTTGGCACACCTCGTTGGTCCTGCCACAGGCTTTTTCAGAAGGAGAATGGTTAAAATAATATTCAAGAAATTAACAGTGCAAAGTTGGACATAATCATGAGTGTTATTTAGCAGCCAAAAATTAACTTAGTTAGCGTGTCAAATATTGTTAAGAACTTTATTGAACAATATTTTATTCTAAAAAGGTATATTAGTATAAAAAATAAGCAATAACTTATCTTCAGTTTGTGTTTGTATCTCTGGGTAGTTTGATTCCATTCAATACCCGATTTGTTATAAAACAGAATAAATTGATATTCACCAAAGAATCAACTGAACTTGTTCTCTTCACTCTAAGAGGTATTGATAAGTGCTTTTAAAGAGCGCTACTTTAAAAAAAATTGGAAAAACACAATTTTTTCAAGAAGAATTTGCACAATATTTGTTAAAAACCCACTAATCTGCATTATCAAATTTATTAGAGTACTTTGGTGAATCGGATGAAGCAGCTTTTTTAATGAATGTGCATACTATCATATAATCAACCAGTCAACAACACAACTCTTAAAAATTTAGGAATAAATGTGCATGCTATCACATATCAACGCAACTGCACAGTTTTCCAAAAACATTATAGTGGCCTATATATATATATAAACTATATATATATATTTAAAATTATAAATATAAAAAACTTCCTCCAACTAAATGTATAGGCTACTTCAAAGAGTGCAAACGTCAATTACAACGTATTTTTATCACAAAGTTTCCCCGTTTTTGTTTTAGAAGAAAACCCATGTTATTTCAAAAACGTCGTCTGCTCCATGAAAACGTGAACTCTAACCGTGAACCATCGACCCATCAATAATACTTGTTAGTGCCGACTTGTTCAGATATTCTAAGTTTATGTTTCAGATTAGAAACTTCCTGACCGTCAAACGGTGTCGAGTTACACTTTAAGCTGAAAGGAAGCCACGATATTTGGTTATGCATGTTTCCTTACCTTTAGTATTGGGGAAATTATTGGCCGGGGGTGGTACAGAGGTTGGGGGGGGGTGCTATAGGGCACACATTGAGTTTACCCTTATCAAAGTTGGATCTATTTGAAACATGCATGTGTAAAACAGAAAAATAGGACAACCCCGGTAGATTTTTTCTTAAGGGCTATCCTTTGCTAACTATTTATCTCATATCCTGTAATATGATAGTTGTTTTTTTACGCAAGCCCTCCCTTTGCGTGTTCTTACGGTCTTACCTAAATTAATTGAAGATGTAACTTTTATTGGGGGATATTTTTATTATAACTGGAAAGATAAATTCAAATGCTAATAGGGGTTCCTTTTTATAGTTTTAATAACCCGAGGGGTTTTTTTTTTTTTTTTTTTGCGGGGGGGGTAGGGGGTGTTAGTTTACTTCCAGTTCTTATACCTTCTTTCACAACCTTTTGCGAGCATCTTGTAAATCTTCCAATGATATAACTCCTCTGATGGGACGCTAGAGGGGACGTGGGTATACTGTTCTAGACTTCTCGTTTATTGGTTAAAGTCTCGTAGTCAAACATCGACTAGAATGGAACAAATAATGAGCTCTTGACTTTGCAGCCTGTGTAACTTAAGACGGACGAAGACACATCGCCAAGGAGCACGAGTTCGTTGATTTCGGTTGGGCTTGGAGCCCTGTTTGCTTCTCGGATCTTAAAGTTACTCTGCACCAACCATGAAGCTCCATGCTACCGACCTGTAGCACTTGTAAGCTTTGATGCAATCAACATGAAACGTTGATTTACCCCTTGAGGGACCTTCAGGTCACAGTATGACCTTACGAGGTAAATCGACTTTTTATGACTGAACCTCAAACAATTTCGCAAATTATCTACAAACAGTTAACATAAATTTCAGTTTAGGTTTAAACAAATCGCAAAATAGCCATGACTTTCCGTACAGTTTACGGTGGAATTGGGGGTTAGTCCCGTCTCCGTGTGATACAATAAAGACAATCTTTGTTTGATAAAATCTGGACCTCCTCAGCAAACTCATGCTGCAACATCATTGCTAAAAAAGAATCCCCTACTAAATTGCCTGCTGTCAAATTGCCCTCCACTTCATTGGTGACAGACCTATATCACGTGACCCCTATCGGTGAAGACAGTCTGCTCAATAATTATGTCAGGAGTCTGTCGGAGGGACATAAATTTTCTCCAAGGCGATGAACGCGATGCAAAGTGCTTATTTTGACAGCCCCGGCGAGTTCTACCATAGCACCGTCCCGGAGACCCAAGCCTGCCGAGGCTCGTCCGTCAGTAATGGCTACGGCTATGCCCACAGCCCGCGATACTATAACATGTATTACAACACTGCACCACCAGCAGGATCAGGAGGAGGCGTCGGGGCCTATCATCCCATCGACACGGACGCCGTGTCCGTCCCGTGTCTCTCCGTGCCGTCCGGGGAGCAGGGCTGCTACGGGAACATCCTGTGCGAGGCGGCAGCTACGGGGAATCGACCGCCGTCTAACGGTAGCTCGGACTCGGCTGACGAGGACGGGGACGATGGGTTGAGGTCCGGGGAGAGATCACTGACGGCAGGGGGAGCAACAACGAAGAAGATCTATCCGTGGATGACTGAATCGCGACAAAACGGCAAGCAGAAGATAATTTCTGCTAGCGGTAAGATAAACATAAATAATAAATATGGTCAAATTCACAAACAAGTTGATTTAAATTGTAAACAGTAGCTTTCATTTAACAAGGTATTATTCACACAAACACAAATTGGCCAGTGATAAGTGGTATATAATTAAAATCTAAAGGAACTGTCGGTATCCCCAAATTATTTCACATCCATCAGCCATGTACAGACAATTTAGCATGTTCCATGTATAGTGTGCATTGCACGTGGCAATTGCGAAAATATGTTTATCAGTTTGAAAAAGTAAAATGCTGTTCAAATTCGTTGTTCAGAGAAAGAAATAATAATAATAATAATTCTTTCGGCGAAAATCAAGCCATGCAACTTTAAAAGAATTGCAAATCTTAAACAATTTTGAAACTGTTTATTCGAATTGTTATATAAGAATTAATTCATCTCTTGTTTTTGCCGTAAATCAGTATTCCTATTGTTAAATTAATTGTTAAATATTGCGAGTTGTTTGTTGTACTAGTTCTGACGTTTTTTCCCCAATTTTGTTAACAAAACTTTCATCTTCCTAAAACTGTCAAAAAATAAACTAATACTAACGATTAAGGAATGTATGACATTCGATGAATGTAGTCCTAACTTGTCATCTCGACTAAACTACCACAGTTTTAGTCATCATATGAACATTAATAAGAAAATTACATTTATGACAATTCAATTTATTTCACTCTTCAATATCAAAGCAATTGCAGTTCACTATCGTTCCATTCTCCAGAGAAGATGACCCCTGCATTCTAATCTGATCACATCTTGGATGTACTGAAGTCCGCTATTCGAACCGTAACATGCCTGGATACCCGGCAGTTCTTATCCGAGTACAGAAAAAAATATTTCCACTTATGGGAAAAGAAACTACTGTTAATACTGGTAATGTTGTCAAAACCATTATCCCAACTTGTTGTATCCCAACATAACCATAGAATAACAAACCTGGGTAAATTTAGGCTCAAATGGTCATCAAAGTTACAAGAAAATAACGAAAGAAAAAACACCATTGTTGCATTGAATTGTGTGCTTTCAAATGCCAGAGAAAGGGCTTCATCTCTAAGTGAAGCCTTTCTCAGATTCAAATTTGTTGGTGAAAAATTACCCCTTTTCTCTAAAACTACATAACTTCAAAGGGAGGTCGTTTCTAACCGTGTTTTTAATAATATCAACAGCTAGCTCTCCAGTGCTTTTTACCGAGTAAGTTTTTATGGTCATTAATTTGTGGATTAATTACCAAAGGTATACCCTGACTTTTG
The DNA here is from genome assembly GCA_032158295.1 of Pycnopodia helianthoides. Classification (NCBI taxonomy): domain Eukaryota; kingdom Metazoa; phylum Echinodermata; class Asteroidea; order Forcipulatida; family Asteriidae; genus Pycnopodia; species Pycnopodia helianthoides. Next base: position 20,452,411 of record CM063251.1, read on the forward strand.
GATGCACAGACTTGAAAATGATTTAGAATAAATTGAATAAAATTAAAGAACTCTCGTTTAATGTTGGTGTTTAAATTAAAATATATTTAATAATGGATATTATTACAATACAAGGGACTGAAATTGAGTTGTCTCGGAGACAATTGTTTTTTAAATAGTAGTCAAATATGGTACTTACAGTAAAAAATTATGGCAAGACACAGAGTTGGATTTTAACTGACAGAAGCGGGCACTTCATGTTTGCAAGATTTACCATGTTACTTCGTGTAATTTGTTCAACACTTTGAAGGTGTATTCCAGTCAAGTTTCGATGTGCCTTTATCAAAAGGGTTCGCGACTGATAACAAAGTTCACATTCCGTACTATGCCCAGCACTCTCAAACTGAAAAAATTGAGCATTTGCATAAATGCTAAAGTATTCGATTACTTGAAGTCCGGAAAGCAAAACTTTACTTTATATTTCATTTAAACAAATAGTTTCCTTGTTTGCTAAATATTGCTACTGGTGGTGATGTGCTAGCTTCGAAAGAAACGATTATTGGTGAAACTTATGGGCTGTAAATCAAAATAAATTGGCCATGGAATTTGCAGCCACAAACATTTCTTTTTCTGTTTGGTCATCTCTTTGGGGCTTTTGGGGCCAAGGCAATCACATAATTCATGTGCTGAACTATTTGTTTATTTATTTATTTATTATTATGTTGTACGTATAAATATTATGTATTCTTTCAACTTCATGAACTGATGTTATGCGTTGTTAACAGTCAATGAGTGAATATCTGTGTATCCAAATCATATTTCATTAAAACTCATTCTGTAATTTTAGCAAAGTATCGTTTCACTTCAAATATATACATTTATTAATTAATTCTTTGAGCACTTCTTTTCAATATTGTATCTTGAAAACAGAAAAACGTAAACAAATTGTATCGTATTGTTCATTTCTCTAGACGTTCTCATTTCCACATGGGACATTCATCAGGCAGGAGGGCTTCATCAATACCATAAAAAATAAGAAAAAAACAACGGTTCGTATAATTACGTGTCGTGATGAAAATGAGGCAAACAATGGAAACCCCCACGTACAAAGATGAAATTAAATAAATTGGCAACATCCAAACAGGACATCTGAAATGTGAGCTTCATTACCATATTTTGTCTTCTATGTGGTCCTGTCAAATTCAATTCAGTCAGTTTCAGAAAATATAATTAGATACATCATTTTATTTTGCGCTGCTAAAGGAAAAGGGATTTCTCTGGATTCAGATTGTGAGGTAAACCAAACGGTAGAGTCTGATATTCGATTTGAACAAAAGCTCAAGGATATAACGCAAACAGTGTATTTAACTAACACTATTGTAGCAAGTGTACTGACAATAATGTGCGTCAATACTTTACCGCATCTAGCGTCAATACAAACAGTGGAAAGTGTTGGTTAAATTCAAAGATGCAAGGACATATATTATTTTAGCCAATTTTACCTCTAAATTAAGTTATACATTTTAGATAGCTATTGTTATAAATTTGAGAAAGTTATAAGCTTTTATTTATGCACGGAAAGAAAACAAATCTGCAAATGTTTAGTGGTAATTACTTAAAGACTAAAAATTAATTATTGCGGTGATCTCGACATTGTCTCATCCCCATCAGCCGTGTGCAAACAATTTTGCATGTTATGTAATATTTTGTGCATTTTCCGTCGCATGAGTTTTCGTATTTTCTTCGTTTCAAAACGGCATCGTCTGTCAAAATTCGTTCAGAGAAAAAGTTCTACAAAATAAACAAATAAATAAATAAAATTATAAAGTTGCAAAAAGCTCGAGCGTGTAAAAATCTTAACTGTATATGCTCTTTTTAAAAACGTTTAGAACCACACCCTCAAACGAAGCTCGTTTTCAGCTTTCATATTTCAATATTTCAATAATTGTATTTACCACATTGTACACACTGGTCAGCGAACGTAAGCTGGACTATGCCGCACGCCCTAGAGAGAGGGTGTCATTCAACATTTGGTGGTTTGGTTAAAAGGGGCAAGAGAAAACTCTGCTTTCTTCTTTTATGCACAACATCAGTTTGTAAATTGTCTGTCAATTGTCAATTGTAAATGAACCAATATATAGAAATCAATTAATTAAGCAAACAAATCGGCTGGAAATTTACCCAGGCAATACCTTGACATGTAAACAACACACTTATATAAAGAAATCGTTGAAAAGAAATGCTGCAGTTACGTTTGTCCCAATTATAGGTGCCGCAAGGGTAAATAAAGTGAAACAAAAATATTGGGGGGATTGTTTAATTGAAAACGTGTTACTTTGAATTGGGTTTAAAGTTACATACGGCTAATCAGTTTTATAACACTCACTCAATAGAATTGAAATAATTAACAACAGTTTTGATTCGTTATAATGTATATGTGAGAATGTGCAGTGAATTGGTATGTTGTAAATGGATAAGCCATAGCTGTTCATCTATTTTTATTTTTTTTTCATCACACGACAATTTTGTTCGAACTGGAACAAAAAATATGGGTGTGGGTTACTCAATACCATATTAGGCAACTTGGCAAAAGAGGCACCACAAAATTGTGCCATTTGATGATATTGACTTCATAAGGCTTTCCCAACACAAGTACCCGCTTCAGGGTTTGAAACCATTTCCCTAATTAATGTTTTGTTGTTACTTGATTCAATATTAATTTGTATGCCTACGTTTATTTTTAACCAGTGAAGTGGAAATAAATGCCTCTGAATTGAACATTCAATAACTTGAAAAAGTTAAATTAACATTTTCAAAGTTAAATCTTAAATAACACAGGTGTATGCATTTTAATTAGATGAATTCAACTTTACAAAGAGTAGTCACTCACTGCAGTCTTTACGTGTTGAATTTAACAGTTAGCTTTTAGAGTAAGGGGACAGGGGATGATAATTAAATGTAGATAATAATGAACTAAATTCCTTCGACACATAAAAAAAAAAAATGTATAGTTTTGATATTTCACACACAACATAATACAAAATACTTCTGTCAACAACTACTGGATACTACCAACGACATACACAAATTCCTCAACATGAATAAAATATGTTGAGTTATTTTTGCACAGGGGATAATGTTGCTTTTTTTTTTTTTTTTTTTTTTTTTTTTTTGTGGTGCTTACACCAATGTGTTTTAAGCACTACATTTATTCAGTACGCTCCCAAGTTTTGTAACACAAATCTGTAGGTAAATATATTACTCGGGTGGGATTTGAACCCACGATCTTTGCCATGATGCTAGAACAGATGTCTTTTACCGCTATGGGACCGTTGGCTACAAGCAGTTTGAATACTATATTTTAGCAGCGGTATACCGCAACGATTTAATATATGTTATTGATAGATAATTTTACATCGGAGATAAAGATTTTTTTTTTGCTAATTCACCGATCATCGGTGTAAGGGCAAAAAACAAACATAATTTGACAAAAATACATATTTAAATTTCTATTAATGGTATTACACCACTTACTTTAATTTCTTCATTTTTTTAATTGTATATTTATTACATAACGAAGGACTCGTATTGTGTATGTGTTATGAATCATATAATGCAACAATGTTAGTGGCCTGACGTTTCGATTCTATAAAAATCTTTCGCGAAGGCTAAAATAACAACACAACACACAGAAACAGGTATGCTGGTGTAACAAAAGCAGTCAAGCGGAAAGAGATGACATAGATCAAAGCACAGAGAAAAAAGCAGGGGGATGAACGAAGAGGAGGGTGACAAAGGGGGTGTGTGTGGCTTGACCCAAGATGTGGGGGGGACACAAAATAAGAAATAAATGATGGGAATAGGGAGAACAAAATAATGGATTAGTGAATGAGTCAGACTGAGAAGGGGGTCATCATGTGGTAAAAAGGAGAAGACTAAGAGTTTAATAGTCAATGATTTGCAGCAGATAAAAAACAAATTCTCTGAATCACATAATCAAAAAGAAAGTAATTTTTTACTTTTATAATATATAATTTTTTTTCAGAGAAAAAGAAACAGATGGAATTGGCTGCTAGTAAGCGCAACAGGACCGCATTCACCAGCGCCCAGCTCGTCGAGTTAGAAAAGGAATTCCACTTCAACCGATACCTCTGTCGCCCTCGCCGCATCGAGATGGCAGGAGCCCTCAGCCTGACGGAACGCCAGATCAAGATCTGGTTCCAGAACAGACGGATGAAGTACAAGCGAGATGCCAAGGAGAGCGAGCGTGCGGAGCGGGGGATTAAAGTCTCAGACTCGGTACTGGCTCGTCAGTCAGAGCGGAGCCCACGATTCATAGCCGCGAGCGGTGCATCTCTGATGCTGAATTACCCGCCGGGCAACGGAGTGGTAGCCCCCGGCGCAGGTGCTGCCTCGCAGTGCATGGATGGTAGGAACTTTCACCATGCAGGGGGAATTTACAACCGCTTCCCCTACCCGCAGGAGCAGACAATGAATGCCTCGCCGAGACTCACAAATTTGTGACAAAACGGGAGCAATCCCAAAGGTCATCCGTGGACAGGAAAGTGTTTAGAGAATGTCTTCAAAGTTACGTTTCTATGCAAATAAGACCATTTTGTTGTCGTCTATTTCGTACGCGTATGGCAATTGCAGTGATAATGTTAAGACCATTTTGCAGCTGTTTGTGGAAAGCATCGTAAACTACATCGCTGCTCTTTTGACATACGCATGAACAATCGACAAAACCAATCGCTTTATTTATTTTGAACAAGCTACCCAACTTTTGCATCAGTATTTCGCACCTAGTGCCAAGTTCGACTTAGTTAACCGAACTCTGTCTAGTCGATGGTGGTTGGACTATGCTAGTCGACAATTCGGAACCAACCTACATGGAATGGACTCATCGCTGGTTATCAATAGCCATGTTCATTGCTCAGTGCAGAGAGGACCAGTTATCAATGATAATGTTGGTCTGACATTATTCACGTTAACTTGATTTTTACCAACTTTTTGCATCAGCAATTCTCATTGAAATAAAAAAGCTTGCCATAATTGTTGGGGGGGGGGGTACTGCTCGTCCACAATTGCCTGAGGCACATGGAAGTCTACCGGTAGCACTTGTGAGGTATTGTCTTCCGTGTGTTCAATGTCGCTTTCATGAGTTCGTCCAAAAACGTAAACAAACTGACCACTGCCATAATTATGGTCGTGGTGACATGGCATGATTAGACTGGTCGCTCACACTACGCCAGTGCGCATGCCCACCGTATGTCAATTACCAATCACTAGTTAACCATTGGTACTTCAGCGAACGTGATTTATTTTGTTTCATGTAATTCAAGACACTGTTTAATCATTTGAACAAAAAGTTTCGTCAGGGTTATTGAAGGAAGTATTCGTAAAAGCTTTGTCAATGCCTATCCATGTTTGTCTGTTTGTTTGTTTTATCTCTCCCTCTCTCTTTTTCTCTTTTTTTTTGTTGTGAAGTTGATACATTTCTTGTAATCGTGGCGAAAGGGTAATGACAAATGAACCCAGTCGAAAATCAATTGTTTGAATGTTTTTAAACGAACTTCGAAATTGACTTTTGATAGTTAATTATTTGATTTGTCCAGAATAAATCAGTCTGGGGTCACTTTTCAGGACAGTGGAGAGGATCTAATAACAATACAACAGTAACAACGATAAAATAGCACAAACAAATTAAACAATAAAGTAAAATACAATGTTCAAAATTATATATAAAGTTGTGTCTATTTACTATTTCTTTTTTCTTTCGTTTTTTCTTTCATTTTAGCAGCTAGTTTATTACCTCAATTATGACTCATTTAAACTGCTCATTTTCCATCATTATTTTTCCAAACCGATGTAGTTGTTTAATTTAATACGCGGATCTTTAAGCGCTGCTAGAAATAAATACATTTTTCATAATATCTGAGAGCACGTTTTGGGAGCGTCAGATAATTGACTGACCGATTTTGACCAATGAGGGCAGTGTTAGGTATCTCAATGTCAAGTAGGTTAATGTGTTAGTCCCATTTATTGTTTTCGATCTTTTTGGGACTGTGTTGTTTTCGAACACAGCCACAATTTTAGGCTAACGTCTTGTGGAAAAGGTTAAACGTCATTGCTGTTGGCGTTTGAGGAAATGTTGAAAATGATGGTCTGTAAAATGAATACTATCCCAGTGTTGTGAGGATGTGTTTAATTAAAATGTAAAAACAAAAAACCTAAGATTTTAAATATTGTAAAGTATGAGTTGTTATTGACTAACACAGGCTTTTGTAGGATTTCTCAAAATGACAAAATGTAAGGAAAAAATCAGATTGATGGTATCTTGAGCCTCGATGTGGTTCTAGATTAGAAACTAAGAGGGTATGAAGCCTATGTTTTGTCTGTGTATTTCTAGGATTAAAAAACTTTTGCAAATAATGTGTTCGGGTTTGGGGTTATTGGCTGGTGAAAGTCAGTGTTACAGTTATAATAACAGCATGATTTTCATGGAAACCTTTCTTTCTTTTGTCAACATGTTTACCGTCTGCGTCCGCTTCCTTTATAGAGGCCGCCTCCTTTTGTTTCTCTCTTCTTCTTTTTTTACGAAAAAAAGAGGATTTTTTTACGATCTCTGACAAAATAAATACAAACAATTAGCTCGTATTTTTAGAAAACACACCGAAAAAGAAAGGCAACCATCTTGAAAAATAGCCCGGCCGGTTGTCTTGAAAAATAAGTCGGGCAGCCATTTTTGAAAAAAAAAAAATGAAAAAGGCCCTTCGCCTTCCTCTTTTTTCAAAAAGGCAGGACGCTAAACATGTTTTTTAAATTAATTTTTCCTTATAAAAACAGTTTGAAAATAAACACCTATAACATTGAGCTGGTATCAAATTGGTAGATAAGAAAAATGAATTCGTATTTACCTTAAATTGTTATAAGCCAGCCCCTTCCCTCCCCCACCCAAGACTAGTGGTTTGGACAGAATATGGTAACGATACCATTATAGATTTGGCCCGTTGTTTGGAAGAGTCAGAGCTATGGCATCACAATCATGTTTACGAATGACCACAAGGTCAACTTGAGCCACGAATACTGTTCTGCCGTATTGCATAAGTAGTTCCTTCTGTCGCCATCGTCATTTGCATTGTTACATCATGCTTGCCGACTCGTCCCGTCTTCAGATTGGTGTACAATTTATTTCAAGGGAGAGGTGTTTATTTATTTATTTATTTTTTAATTGAGTTAAACACGATTTTAAAAGAGGACCATAGAATCAGCATATTGACGAAGTTTTTCCCCCGTGAAATCTTGAGTTTAAAATGTTAAGTGAGCTCATATCAAATCTAAATCCTCAATATTTGAAGCAAATGTTGACGAGATAACAGTGAGAAAAGATCAAATGACATTTTTCAATGAAACTGGCTGTTTGCCGAAGCAGGGTATTGACTTTTGTATTTTCTATGAGCTCCAATTGACAATAAGTTCTTATACTTGATCTATGTTCACCCATATCTTACCAATCACCAGTCTCTCCGTTGAAGTCGTGTGATTTTTTTACACTTTAAACGCGGAACTCGAGAACGCAGTATGACCATGGATTCCTAAAAAAAATGAGGGTATGTTTTCAAGCATTTTTTGTCGAGATTTGTTAGCACTCGAGTTGAATTTACGCCAGATGGACGCGTTCACACGAGAACTTTATCCGTCCGTTGATAAAGAGACCCCGGGTCCAAGTCAACGAAGTTCTACGTTACTCAAAAAATCAACGACGCCAGTAAAGCTTACATAATTTGTGTCCTTTCTTGTTTTAGAGTTGATTTGCCTGACATGCACCCATGAAGGTATGATCTATCTTAATGATGAGTTGGAGTTTCTAGGTCGTTTTTTTTTTCGAGCAAGCCATGATGTGTAGTATATATATATGCTTTTTATAATGTTTCTTATTTTTGTATAGCACGAAGTTTGCAACATTTCATATAAGCCTACTGAACGCCCTTAAGCAGAACCTTTAGATGCTTACCCCAAAAGCACATTAATTTACAACATTGGTAATTTTCAAAGACTATACTATCTGCACTTTAAGTGACCTAACATAGTACATGAATCAACAAACCTTCGAAATGTTTTAAGCTCAATCGGTCATCGGAGTCGTAAGAAAATAGTGGGACAAAAAAAACATTATATGTTTTCACTGTTTTCAAACATCGGGTTTTGGACACGCGAGATAAAGACTAATTGTTTTACCCATTTCCTAAAAACTATTGCATTCTGTGCAAAAGTATTTCAAGAGAAGTTATGTGCAAATCTGTGAACATTTATATTTCCAACCTTACCAATGTTGTACACACCCTTTAAAGCCAGTCAAAGGGGATGCAATTCTCACCAGTAGGCCTATACACCAATCTCATCAACCTTGTAGACACGAACAAACGTATGCCACAGTAACATCTCGCTTTAGAAGAACAACACTAGCACTATTTACTCCACCTATCGGCCCACTGGTATATTTGCTATTGTCTCTTTTTTAAGATTGCAAAGACAAAGTAGATAGGACACTACGGCCTCGTGTATTCCTTGCATGCACTTTCGATAAGTGCTGCAGAGGACACAAAGAGATGTGTTTCCCGTAGCAACGCTGTCTGGGCTCGAGATGTTGCCGCAGGCCTGATACGCAAATCATCTCAATGTGCAATTGATCTGCTGGCGGAGGGCGTAGTTTGGAGCACTACATGACCGTGACAGTGGGAGATCGATGGTTGAAAGCTTTCGGTGAATTGCAGTCAATATACAGCGCCCTCTATGGGGAAAAGCGTTGTTGTTTATAATATTATAGAAAAGCAATTTTCACATGTTCAGCTGCGGGAATTTGAAAAAATAATTCAATAATCGAGCGCATCGATAACAAGAAGTATACTTGAACTCGAGGAAAGTTGCGGCATTAAAATCAAGAGCACGTTATTGAATAGTTTGTTTGTTTGTGTTTGTGTTTGCGTTTGTGTTTGTGTGGTTTTTTTCTTTCTTTCTTCTGGTGTTCGGGCAACAATCGAACAACTAATGCTATATTTCGTGTGTTTTTTCGCTGTTTTTTAGGTGTTCGGGCATTCCGCCCGAAAACCTATTGTTACTGTTCTGTTTTTTTTTTTTTTTTCCACTTTATCTGAGATCCTTCTCTCGCAATTTTCGCAAAAAGTATAACTCCTAGAGACTTGAAACTTATCACGCACTTAGACCTTAGTGTGTATACGAAACCGCAACTTTTTCGGGGCGATGACGTCATCGATGACGTCATAACATCCAAAATAAAAAATAATGAGAAAAACTGTAAATCGTCATATCTAGAGAACCGTAAATGAGAAATACATGATCTTTGCTTCATATGAAAGTTCAACATTCTGTTTACAACTCTTACACAGAATGTGACCCCATGTGACCTTTACTTCCGGTCGAAAACGGACGTTTAAGGTTTTTTTGGCGGAAACGTTGTATCCTATGAACCAAATATGGTACACCTTTAATCATTGTATCATCTGAAGGCCCTTGAACAGTTCTACAAATCTTTCATTAGGAACGACCCCATGTGACCTTTACTTCCGCTCAAAACCGGAAGTTGAATTTTCTTACATAAAAACTCGTCATATCTCATGAACCATAAACGTTTTAGACTTAAAACTTCACAAATACTTAGACCTTTGTGTTTAAATATGTATGTGTGAAATTCGGGTTGATGATGTCATCGATGACGTCATAACAATAAATCACTGTTTAATATTTAGAAAAATCATAATTGGAGAATCACAAATGCTACATGTAAGATATTTGCACAATAAAAAATCTCTTGCCAGATTATGCAAATCACATACACAATGTGACACCATATGACCTTTGCTTCCGGTTGAAACCGGAAGTTCAAAATTCAGATTTCAAACGTTCATTTCTCATAAACCAAGAAGGTTATTGTCTTGAAACTTACTATGTATATAGATTGTAGTATGTATATGACACCCAAATTATTTTGGTGCGTTGACGTCATCGATGACGTCATAACAATTAATCAACGTTTAATATTAAAAACATTCATAATCGGAGAACCATAAATGCTACATGTAAGGTACTTGCACCATAAAAAAAGCTCCGGCCGAATTGTACAAATCACATTCAAAGGGTGACCCCATACGACCTGAGATATATTTCTAAGTGAAATTGGCCATTAAAATATCAAAATCTCGATCCAATACCTTACGTGGCATGTGGCATACTACTCGCGACTGATTCCAGTGCAACGGAGTGGAAGCTAGCCTTATGTCAAGACGCTTGTTGCCTAACATTTAATTGCTATGTTAATGTCGTCCCCATTTCATTCAAACACAATCTGACATCACTCACGAACACCTGTGTGTTTGTTGTTTACAAACACTGCACGTCTTGTTCTGCATGGAATTGTCCACAGACTTGACATGCAGTTGGACTATAACTTGAAATTTCGGGAGAAGTTGTTTCGTCATGATGACGTCAATAGGTATCAGATTACATTGAATACAAGTCTGTCATTAAAAAAAAATGGGTAAAACAATTAGTTTTTATCTCGCGTGTCCAAAACCCGATGTCTGAAAACAGTGGAAACCTATAATGTTTTTTTTTGTCCCACTATTTTCTTACGACTTCGATGACGGATTGAGCTTATAACATTTCGAAGGTTCGTTGATTCATGTACTATGTTAGGTCACTTAAAGTGCAGATAGTATAGTCTTTGAAAATTACCAATGTTGTAAATTAATGTGCTTTTGGGGTAAGCATCTAAAGGTTCTGCTTAACAAGTACTCGGAGGTGAGCATTATAGCAGCACGTGTGTGGACTTAATTTGGAGTTCGCTCGTCCCCAGCGCCTTGCCTTAAACCAAAGGCGCTGGGATGGGCAAACGTATCGTTAACGTTAATGCTCAGTCCCATGCTCAGTCCCATCATGCATCACACTCACACTGCAGGCACTGCACGCATGACGTACTTCCTGAACAAGAATCTGTGCAAGCTGATTAGCCCATCCCAGCGGTCCTGGATAGGCCGCTGGGGCCGAGCGAAAATTTGGAGTAGTGCCAATAGTGCAGTTCAAACCACCAATCATGAACAGCGCCACCAGGCGCCTTATATAAGTTATTATTCATAACTTGCATGATAGTTCCAAAGTGTCAACCTGTGCCAAGTTGAGTGGGATTTCCCCTCAGTTACCCTCCTAATTGATTGATGCAGAGTAGGAAATAATAGAGGAAGATTTGCTGAGATGTGTACCTGCATAGTGATTTGTATGACCTTTTGATAACTAAGAAAATACAATCAGAAAAGGGTCCAACTTTTAAAACCTGCTGAGTACTTAAAAGAAGTGCATTGTAAACAACAACATAAAGTAAACCTAAAATATGTGTGTTATTAGCTAACATGCTATTTCTTAATCGATACACAATAATGTTGCACCGATGGTACCGTTACGTCTAGCTCGATAGTTTTTACTTACTTTGTTATAAAGATAACACAGGTACATGTTTCTATGTGAAACTTGATGCTTATGTGTTCCCGAACACCTAGTGTTTGTCAGGTGACAAAGATTCGAGCTCCACCTTTTTTTCCTACTTTTTTATCATTACAACTTTCAGAGTCATCAAAATGCCATTAAAATGATATCAAACGCTGCCCCCTCTGCTCAGCCAACTTGCAATTTGATATTTGTATGTATCCCTTTTTTCAATTATTATCATGAAATACACCATTGCAATTTGAGCCGAAGGTAGAGATAGGGTGAATTTATACTCAGACTCCATAGTGAAAACAGAGAATAAACAGTCTGACTTGTGTGAATTTATGCCACAGCCTTTGAAAACTGTTTTTATTCATTTATTCCGGATACCGAACTTTTGGCAAACCGGACACAACTAAAAACAACCGTCAAACCAATGCTAAACGGTAAATACATTAACTTGTCTTCTTAACATATTATTCAAAGTATAGTTGCGCTTCCACCACTGTGACCTGTGGTCGGAATCATAGCCTCAAGAAACTCGGGAGCGCTATGGCAACTAAACAAATCACAAAATACAATAAGGATATAAACATTAAACAACTGGCTTAATGAGCCCAAAAGCGCCAAAAATGTGTTTGGTGGCTATCCGTACCGTGAAAACTTGCCCACCCCGAGGCACATTATATAAACAAATTAAAATAAAACCAACATCCCGCCTCATAAAATACCAGGGGCAGCCATGGAAGACTCAACTTCCCGCCCATAGGGCAGCCATGGAAGACTCAACTTCCCGCCCATAGGGCAGCCATGGAAGACTCAACTTCCCGCCCATGGGCAGCCATGGAAGACTCAACTTCCCGCCCATAGGGCAGCCATGGAAGACTCAACTTCCCGCCCACAGGGCAGCCATGGAAGACTCATTCTTCCCGCCCAATCATTACCATTACCAGGGGCAGCCATGGAAGACTCAACTTCCCGCCCATAGGGCAGCCATGGAAGACTCAACTTCCCGCCCATATTGCAGCCATGGAAGACTCAACTTCCCGCCCATAGGGCAGCCATGGAAGACTCAACTTCCCGCCCACAGGGCAGCCATGGAAGACTCATTCTTCCCGCCCAATCATGACCATTACCAGGGGCAGCCATGGAAGACTCAACTTCCCGCCCATAGGGCAGCCATGGAAGACTCAACTTCCCGCCCATAGGGCAGCCATGGAAGACTCAACTTCCCGCCCACAGGGCAGCCATGGAAGACTCATTCTTCCCGCCCAATCATTACCATTACCAGGGGCAGCCATGGAAGACTCAACTTCCCGCCCATAGGGCAGCCATGGAAGACTCAACTTCCCGCCCATAGGGCAGCCATGGAAGACTCAACTTCCCGCCCATAGGGCAGCCATGGAAGACTAAACTTCCCGCCCATAGGGCAGCCATGGAAGACTCAACTTCCCGCCCATAGGGCAGCCATGGAAGACTCAACTTCCCGCCCACAGGGCAGCCATGGAAGACTCATTCTTCCCGCCCAATCATTACCATTACCAGGGGCAGCCATGGAAGACTCAACTTCCCGCCCATAGGGCAGCCATGGAAGACTCAACTTCCCGCCCATAGGGCAGCCATGGAAGACTCAACTTCCCGCCCATAGGGCAGCCATGGAAGACTCAACTTCCCGCCCATAGGGCAGCCATTGGAAGACTCAACCTCCCGCCCATAGGGCAGCCATGGAAGACTCAACTTCCCGCCCACAGGGCAGCCATGGAAGACTCAACTTCCCGCCCATAGGGCAGCCATGGAAGACTCAACTTCCCGCCCATAGGGCAGCCATGGAAGACTAAACTTCCCGCCCATAGGGCAGCCATGGAAGACTCAACTTCCCGCCCATAGGGCAGCCATGGAAGACTCAACTTCCCGCCCACAGGGCAGCCATGGAAGACTCATTCTTCCCGCCCAATCATTACCATTACCAGGGGCAGCCATGGAAGACTCAACTTCCCGCCCATAGGGCAGCCATGGAAGACTCAACTTCCCGCCCATAGGGCAGCCATGGAAGACTCAACTTCCCGCCCATAGGGCAGCCATGGAAGACTCAACTTCCCGCCCATAGGGCAGCCATTGGAAGACTCAACCTCCCGCCCATAGGGCAGCCATGGAAGACTCAACTTCCCGCCCACAGGGCAGCCATGGAAGACTCATTCTTCCCGCCCAATCATTACCATTACCAGGGGCAGCCATGGAAGACTCAACTTCCCACCCATAGGGCAGCCATGGAAGACTCAACTTCCCGCCCATAGGGCAGCCATGGAAGACTCAACTTCCCGCCCATAGGGCAGCCATGGAAGACTCAACTTCCCGCCCACAGGGCAGCCATGTAAAAAAACTCATTCTTCCCGCCCAATCATGACCATTACCAGGGGCAGCCATGGAAGACTCAACTTCCCGCCCACAGGGCAGCCATGGAAGACTCATTCTTCCCGCCCAATCATTACCATTACCAGGGGCAGCCATGGAAGAATTAACTTCCCGCCCATAGGGCAGCCATGGAAGACTCATTCTTCCCGCCCAATCATTACCATTACCAGGGGCAGCCATGGAAGACTCAACTTCCCGCCCAATCATTACCATTACCAGGGGCAGCTATGGAAGAATTAACTTCCCGCCCACAGGGCTGCCATGGAAGACTCATTCTTCCCGCCCAATCATTACCATTACCAGGGGCAGCCATGGAAGAAATAACTTCCCGCCCATAGGGCAGCCATGGAAGACTAATTCTTCCCGCCCAATCATTACCATTACCAGGGGCAGCCATGGAAGAATTAACTTCCCGCCCATAGGGCAGCCATGGAAGACTCATTCTTCCCGCCCAATCATTACCATTACCAGGGGCAGCCATGGAAGAATTAACTTCCCGCCCACAGGGCTGCCATGGAAGACTCATTCTTCCCGCCCAATCATTACCATTACCAGGGGCAGCCATGGAAGAATTAACTTCCCGCCCATAGGGCAGCCATGGAAGACCCATTCTTCCCGCCCAATCATTACCATTACCAGGGGCAGCTATGGAAGAATTAACTTCCCGCCCACAGGGCAGCCATGGAAGACTCATTCTTCCCGCCCTTTTTTTTTTTTTTTTTTTTTACTTTTTAATAATATATGGGGCAGCCATGGAAGACTCATTCTTCCCGCCCAAACATTACCATTACCAGGGGCAGCCATGGAAGAATCAACTTCCCGCACACAGGGCAGCCATGGAAGACTCATTCTTCCCGCCTTTTTTTTTTTTTTTTAATAATATCAGGGGCAGCCATGGAAGACTCAACTTCCCGCCCACAGGGCAGCCATGGAAGACTCATTCTTCCCGCCCTCTGACCCCCGAGACATGTCCCGCGAAATGTATACGTTTTTCAAGCCGTCATTACGATCGTCAGTGTAATGGGCAATAATGCGCGATGAAGAGCAGTAGGCTGGATCCGTAGCCTGTGGCCTGGTAAACCTATCACATGAACACCAGGTAATATACCATTCTCTACTCGACGACATGTGGGTATAGTATACAAATATTGACTGCTTCGAGTGGCATAGCCTTGTCCAAGGCTCTTTACGCAAGCACCCCGCTTTGAATACTAGCACGGTACTAGAAACTGCAGTACATTTTACATACTGTACTTGATGTATGTACAATGTACATGTACAGTATACTGTGGGGTCGAAGCACGGTTTTCGAGGTTTTTCAACCTCGTACCAAAAACGAAGCCGAAACAGAGCCTTGTTCCCACTGTAAAATTGCGCCCGGATTCGGGCGCAAATTACGTATGCTGGAATCGGGTATTGAATATTCATTTCCTGTACTGGGCGGATAACCGTCCAATCATAAACTCTCGTTGTGACGCAATGATGTGTGTTTATCAACAACGAGAAAAAGATGGCGTCCTCCACGCGCGAATACTCTCAAGAAGCCTTGAATGGAAGTTTAAATTCTGCTGCAGACAAGCTAGAAATTGATAATTTCAACCCAGAACAGCGGAAAGCACTTCATTGTTTTCTTTTAAAACATGACGTGTTCGTTAACCTGCCCACGGGATTTGGAAAATCGGCGGTTTTTCACTGATTTTCTTCGGTAAGTTAAACCGTCTGACCGTGAAGCTCCATGGTTCAACATCACAACATACAGTGACTAAGTGAGTCATGCTCAGTTGGGCCCGTACGATTAAGATGGCCCTTTTTCCATATAGTTTTTAAAGAACATTGAACAACTTATCTAGGGCTTACCAATACCCTTTTTAGAGTTACAGTTATAGCAGAAGTAATACTATCACCATGATTACTGTCGGTAATTTAACCATGTTGACATTCTCGTGAAACAGTCGATAGTAAATAATGCACCATCCACACTCACAGTTGTAGTGCCAACGACACGTTTCAGCGGCGCCAGATCGCTGGACTTTTCTGTTCCTTCCATAATATTTCAAGTACATTCATTGCATGACTCCATGCATGCCATGCAATGTGGCTGACTACGCACGTGAGATTGTTTATGTAGTATTCACCATGCCACTAACATTAACCAATGAGCATACACCTTCGGGAATATTAGCATAAAGTAAATCCGCCCACAATCTGACCTTTTTACAGTGGGAACAAGGCTCTGTTTCGGCTTCGTTTTTGGTACGAGGTTCAAAATACCTCGAAAACCATGCTTCGACCCCACGGTATACTGTACATTGTACATACATTGTACATCAAATACAGTATGTAAAATGTACATTGTAGTGCAGTTTCTAGTACCGTGCTAGTATTCAAAGCGGGGTGCTTGCGTTAAGAGCCTTGGACAAGGCTACGAGTGGCATAGTAAAACTAGTCACTCGAGGTGATCCCCGGAGCAGCCTATCTTCCTGTATACTTTAATAAAATTAATTCACACAAACTTTACGTACGTGGCAATCAATCAACAAGAACTGTAAAATCTTACGTTGAAATACCGAAATTGACAAAATAAGAGGGTGTACCAGACTACTGCTGTTACGTTCGTTCTCTAAATTATTAGTTCTCTCGTATTTCAAGTGCACATATTTTGTTCATTACACCGGGTTCGAGGTTGTCAAGCAGCTCGTTTAAATCAATGTTTGAAGTCAATGTAGTCAGGGTACCAGGGTATCCATGCACTAGTACACCGGTCGCTAGGCTATCGTTGAATAGTACATCGGCGGCCGTGTGATAGTACCGCGCGGTTCGCGCGCGGTTTCTAGTAACACTAAGACGTGACGCGCTCTAAACCAATCAAAAGGCAGAATATTTGTAAGGGGTGTTATAATAAACACGTCCACACCGCACTGTCAAAATAGAGAACCCTGTCTTCGCGTCGTCTATACTGTACTGCAGCATGCAGGGGGAGGTCTATGAGTGGTATGGCCGCGGGGCTTTGCTGCTGCTGGTACGTCCCTGGACGCCCGGACGGACCGAGACATGGGGACTTGCTTATTTAACGTATGTTTTTTCTTTCTTTTTTCATTCATTTATTAACTGGATATTTATTGGAATGAACAAACAGATGGTAATCGTAACATTTTTAATAAAATAATTGCTCAGTCGTAGTTCAACAGCTGCGACTGGAAATAAGACTAATAGAATTTGTCCGCCATTTATGGGAGTCGAAATCCATAAATGGCGGAGCGTTTTGTTTCGCGAAAGTTATCAAAAGCGAAGCATTTCTAAGGCACGTTTGTGTGGATCATTATATTCTACTTTTTAACCATCTTTCCGACCGTGCTCATTATACATCAAACGCTTGTTATAGCCCAAAAGCGCCCAACAGCGCCCAACAGCGCCCAATCCGAAGGCAACGTGTTCCTTTAACGCTACATACGAAGTGTGGACCTGAGAACAAAAGAGGTCCACATAATGTAGGGACTTGGAAACACTATGTGAACTCACACGATACAGCACACCAAAGACAAATAAAGTTTGACTTGTTCATTATTACTAGGTCTCTTTTCCAAACACACGGAGTCGTGATACTCGTTATGGTCCAGGGGTGGGTGGGTGGGGGGGGGGGGGGAACAATGACATATCTAATAGCCAAGGTGCAATAATTTGAATCACTTTATTGTGTGTTTGAGTCCAATGTTGACAGTTTGTAAGTTGAAAAACAACCGTCAGATGGGATACTGTGATTTTGCCTTTTTGCTAAATTGGAGGGTTTTAAATGCCGTTGATTTAAAAAAGAAAAAAAAAGGTTTTTGAATAAAATGGATACAGGTCATTCTTGTCTGCTATGTTTTGTTAACTTCTGTTGGGCAGATTTAGGGTTTGGGTCAGGTTTAGGGTTTAAATTGGGATAGTAGTGTTATTTTATTTTTATTTTTTTAACATAATAGGTTTTTTTCTTTCTTTATATCGATGGTGTTAGAGTTAGATTTGGGTTATGCTTATGTTTGGGGTTGCTGTTTTGGTTGGGTAAAGTTAGGATTGAGGTTAGATCGAAATTAGGATTGTGTGTTTTAGTTTGGGTTTATATGGATGGATTTGGGGTTAGGGTTCGGTCGAGGGTATTGTGCGCTGAATTTCTGAAGATTTTTTAATAAACTAGCTATTCTATTATTATTTAGTCAAAATTAAGAGAAAATATTCCTGTTATGATTAGGCCTACGTTCCATTTGAAACTGGTTCAACTGATTTGTGATTTACTGACGTATTTTGAGTATTGTATTTTGAAGTTGTTTATTTATAAATCATTAAATTTCCATTTGTTTGAAATGTATTCAATATTTGTACAATCCTTTGATTGTTTTTTTTTTTTTTTTTTTTTTTTTTTTTTTTTTTTTTATATAAGATTAAGAAGTATTTAATGGTGGTTTCTCGATGGTGGAACTTTCACATGCTGCTTGAATGCTGAGTTTTCAAAAACCGGAAGAAGAAGAAAAAAATTCCAAAGAACAAACGATTTTATCAATGATTTCACAAAATACTAAGATTCATCTCAAGATGAGCTGTCAATAATGCCATAGTGATTTGTATTGTGACGTCACACTCTGCCTAGCAATTAAGATTGATACCCACTTCAAGATCAATCTTTAACTCTTCGTGAAATCGAGCCCCCGCGTTGGACTGCTCTCAGAAGGACCGACCGTGTTGTGAGTTGGTGACCTGGTGGGTGGATCTATTCCCCGGGGGAACACTCAAGAGAATAGCTTCACGAAGAGGGCTCTTCCGGGCACGTAGTTTGACTAAATACTTCATTCCTACAGTTACGAGTCGCTGTGTAAATAATCCAACCGCGGGAGATTGTTTAGAAGAACGTCTTCGCTTATCCGTGATCTAGTCTCAAAATGCTCTTACATGTTCATACATGTAAAAATAATATTTTTTCTTTCTTTTACAGGTGGTTTCGGTGCCTACGTGGAGTCCTTTATTTAATGTCATGCACCGTGTTATGACGTTATTATTTAATAATGTTACAAATGCAGAGTCGAAATAAACCAAAATAAAAAATTTACTTTGTTTTCCTTTTTTTTTCTTTTTTTCTTTTTTTTTTGATAGGGATCGTCAATGCATTTAAATGCAGTAATAACAAAAAAAATCATCCATTATAATGTCTAACACTCGCTGGTTGAATATTTGACAGCGACAGTCACTTGTTAAAAACCGTCACACATGATGCGCAAAAAGTCAGGTTTGGATTGAAAGCTAAGGCCATCTCCCCTACTAATTATAGATATATATAATAATCAAATAGGGTCGCATATATATATAAAAAATTATGTTCAATGTATCTGGTACGTAACCGTGTATGAACCCTTATCATGTACAGACGCAAGCGACCCCAATCTACAATTCAAAGAGCCCACGTACCGAGGGACACTGTAAGCAAAAACCCTGGCTTCGTTTAGGGTTACCCGAGGTGTGATTACGCAATAACCGTCCAGGATCAACAACTAAAAAACAAATGTCAGACTCAGTCGTTGCACCCGACGGCCCTGTTTTGGTAAAACGATGTAAGTTTTTCAAGATTTTGGGATAAAACCATTACCCCGTAAAGCGAGGGCGCTATTTTCGATTTTTGAAATTCTCAACCTCAGGTACTGCATTGTTTCAGAGATACACTCTATAACTTGAAACATATTTTTCTCGAAGTGGGCGGTTTTTGAGATACAGATCATTTTTACCAAAACAGGGCCGCCGAATGCACCACGATTTTAAAAAAACAACTGTTTTGCCACCAAAAAAGGTTGTTTCGTCGGGGGGGGGGGTAATGGAAAACTAATACAAACATTCAAATTCTAGCAACCAATAACATTTCAACCAATACACGTCGTACCTTATTGGTTTTAGACAAATACAAATACAAATACAAAATCATGGGAGAGGTAAAAATATTACGCATTTTTTTCGTGATGTTCGTTAGTTACCCCAATGCTGTGCTCTTTAGGGCAATATAAGGCAGAGTTGAACAATGTCATTAGTTATAGGGAACATGCGAATGGACATTCATAATTAGGAATTTGACTAGACTAATAACTCTAGGTTCTGATTTGATGACACTCACAAGCGTGTGATGTACATGTACACAATTTACATTATGTTAGGTACCAACAACTACCGTTACGGTCATAGATTGGTAAATTCTCCCAAAATTAATGAACATACAAACTAACTCGGAGAGTAGCAGTGCAGCTATTGATAGTATTAACTGAATCGTTCAAACCGATTTACTAAACCGTGCGAACAGATTAATAAACCTTGCGAAATGATGAATAAATCTGATTAGATAGTTAGCAATGTGATTCGTTTCCTTACTGAGCTTCTTTTAAAGGTAGGGTAATGGATTGCTTTTCGTCGATGTAATCCTGATTTAAAGGTAAAATTATAAATAAAGATACGATAAAAGTCACATGTGAAAGTTTCAGCTGAATACGGTGTCTATTTGCTGAGAAAACATCAACAACACTGTCACGGCATTTTCACAGGAACGCGTATTTCATCCTCATTACAGCGAGGTGACGGCGGGTACCAACCGCATCTCTGGCCGCAGCATTCGCAAACAGACACCAACCCTTAGAAATCTGAGAATCGATTCATGCATGAATTGTTTCTCTTTTAAGTGTTTTGGGGTCCGTTCGAACAGTTTCGTAAAAACCCTATTACCATAACCGTTTGAACGGATAACTGCCATATATGTTAACACTGAATTCGCAAACCGTTCAAAAAAGTGCGTAAAGCCTTTCAAACAGTTTTCGAAAACACTTCAATGGTTCGTATCAATGCATTGTAAATGATTCATGAAGACCCACTGAGCTAGGTACACCAAAATAGCAACGAATGTGGATTCCTTCAAGACCCTGATCAATAACAGTGCAAACAATATCTATAAGATTAATGTGATGCATGATGGTCTGCTGACGTTGATAGCCAGCAGGCGTTGTGTGCAGCACGAGATAAGACTTGTGCAGTGTTGCTCCATAATACACTTCCAAAAAGTACACCGATTGAACATTTAATGAAATGAACATGTCCATAAAATGACACAGTTATTGTTTGTTTACGGGTGTTTTTGTTTTGCATCACTTCCGATAAAAAACATTGACAGTAGGCCTATATAATAGGCAGCTTATGGCTCGTCGAGTTATTTTCTCTGCGCATGGTCCGAACACGATACCTGTTAATTGCTCTTCGTTTTGTAATACGTCAATTACATTTCACTCTAAAGCACTGCAATTTTTAAATTTTTTTGTCATGACAATTGTCTTCTCGTAAACTAAATATCTTCCTTAAAAAAATTTTTTTTTAATGAGAAGCGTTTTTGTTTCTGAAAAGTTATGTTACTGCTATACTTTGCCTCCAGATGAATGTGTTCAAACATTTCACAATGCTTGTTTCAACTGTCAATAGTAACATTTCAAAATGTACAAAAAATCCGTCCAAATGCGGCCAAACCCCAACCCCCCTCCTCATTCTAAAGCTTAAAAAAAAAACAGCATAGTGTCACTACTTTCTTGCATTTTCACCTCGTACGTCGTTTGCTACGAGACACACTGTTCGCTGGTTATAAATCATGTAACCTTTTGAGCATGCGTGATTTGTCAACAAAGTGGTGATCTGCTGATCAGACGTGTACAACACGATTCACGAGCCGTCAGGCCACATGTTATGGACACTGTTTTAGTTTTTTTAGTTTTTTGAGGTGGAGGATCATGTGTCAGTTAGACAATAAATGAGTACCACGTGTAATTCAATATAAGAGTCAAGGTGCTGTTCTGCAGTACGTATGCGAGGCACATATTGTTTATAATGACAGCACGAGACCTATCTCTCTTTGCATACCGAGAGTACCGTTGAAACAATTTGCTACTCCAAATCGAAAGACATACGCACAATAACTCGTTAACACACCCACACACACCCAAGTGTGTAAACACCTGCAATCGGGAACCTCCTATTGTCCCTCTTTTGTTTGTACTCTAACTTTTTGGCAACAGCTCTCATTGGTTTTGTACACGTTTTCCAACTGGGGACCTTTCCCCAAACGGGGACCCTATTGTCCTCTTTTGTTATAGGTCCCCTGTTTGAATGTGTATACCTACCCACACACACACACTTGCGGGGTCCTTTACACTATGGAACCCCTCAAAGTTTTCTTTTGTGTTCAATTGGAACCCCACAAACGAGTTATATTCAGAAAAGGGAATAATATAACAACAATGGCAGGACCCCACAAACCCGATCCTTTAGGTTGTGTCGGTGCGAGCATGTCTACACATTCGAATCGAGGACTTTTACAAAAGACATCCAGGAAATGACATACCGGGAACAATTTTCGCTTTTCGTGAACAAAACCAATTGGGAAATCGCTAAAAAGTATTTAAAAAAATGGAGTTTCCTCGGTTCACATGTTTGTAAATCCCGTGAATCGAGGACTTCTCTTTGTTCTCCCATTGTTTGGACTAAGTGTTTCTTAGCGACGCCCCCATTGGTTTTGTACACGAAAGCGAAGCGAGGACGTCCTCGCTCTGTCAAAACACCAGGATCCCTTTTGTTAAAGGCACCTGGAAGTGGTATTTTGAAAGAAAAAAGCTTGTGTCATTAATATATGTATTTTGATGAGTGGAATGTGAATAAACAGTTAACTAAGGTTTTTGAAAATTAGTTTTTATTTTAATTACAAATTTAAGAGTAGGCCCCCTTTACCTTGACACATGGTGGCGCTGTTCGTGACGTCAATCAAGGCACAATATTTGAAGGAAAAAAAATGTTGTGCGTATGCGGACGTCACCCACATCACAGTATACATGCACTAGCTAGCGTATACTAGCTGGCACATCGCGCCAAAAACGACGTCGTTAGTCTGACTTTCGCGGCCCACAACCGCTTATACTTGGGATCTGCAGGAAACAAATGCAGACTGATCCCATCATTAGTTGTTTAGCTGCATACAGAAGCAATACACCTGGTCGGCATGGCCGGAAAATGCAAGAAAAACCCCCTTTTTCGAAACGTACAAGATCACTACTGGGACCTACTTGCACGTGTGTTTACAACGTAAACGCAAGCAAATTCGAGGGGGGTCGATGTTCGATCGAGGCGAAGTCTGCCGTCACAAAGGGGATGGGCGGAGTCACCCCGAACAACTTTATCTATTTTAACATATAAATCCTCACAAACAATTACTCAAAAAATTGTGTTATTACTAATATACATAAACTCTTATGTTTAAAAAAATATATATATATATTTTCAGGTGACTTTAAGGACCTCGGTCTCAACGCGTAGACACACTCACACACACACACACCCACACACACCACCTTACGGATTGGGTTTGTAGGGTCCTGCTATTGTTGTTAAGCAAAATGTAAAACAACATAATCTGCAAATTTGCAAATAAAATAGAGACCCCCCCCCCCTCCCCTTAATCTCTAGGTAATTGATTCCGTCTGGAATACAAAGTAGAAAAAAAGCATCGAAGATCTGTAATGTGGTTATCGATTGCAGTAATTGAATAAAGCAACATCCCTCATGTCTTAACAATTAAACGACACACACCGGTTTCTTACTGGTTAGAAAGATAAACAAATAAATAAATAAATAAACAAATAAATACATTACAAAATACAGTTAAAAAAATATTTAATAAAAAAAGAAAAGAAAGAAAACCAACCCACTGACAGTACTTGGTGATGAGATAAAAAAAAGTGGGTTGAATATCTTTTCGAGGTTTTTTGACGGGTTAGAGTTATTGACGACCCGTAGAAAATACATATCAACACGTATTTGACTCGTAATCAGTAAACCCGAGGTTGATGGCCCAGTTTGACTTCATCTGTGCCTCAGAGCTTGCCCAACCTATGTTTGTATGATATCAGTAGCGGCGCAAGGGTGGGGCGGGGGGGGGGCTGCTTTATTTGCCCCTCCCCATTCTCAACCCCCGGCCAATTCCAATCTAATTTCCCACGATGGTCGAAATTCATACAATTATACTCGAGTTGCAAATAAAAAACTCAATTTTATTCTTACAATTAGATTAAATTAGCACCACCAAAAAGGCCAGTGCACTTGAAAGTGTTTTCCCCTCCTAAATTAGGCTTCCCTCCACCCCCCCCCCCCCACACACACACACACAATTAACAAGTCAGGTGCTGCCGCCGCTTACGATATTGAGTCTCTATAGTTTCCAATGCCAACTGAAAGAATTTTGTTTGATTTGATGGTGGCCGAGTTATACCATTCATCAGTTATTCCTTTTTAATCTACAGTCATCGCTTTTCATATTGTTTTTACTGGTTTTTACCCAAATCCCAATGTGAGATTTTCACTGTTTTAACTAAGTATAAATCTAATCCATATTTTTTTTTTGGGGGGGGGTACCGTTTGCCGATACATAATTACAGACAACTTTATGATGAACGGTCAGCTGGTTCTCTGTGATTGGTCTGATCTTAGTTCCAAGATCATGTGTTTGTCGTCATCGGTTCTCATGTGTGACGACACCCAGCAAGTGTCGGTAGGGTGTTACTGGCAGCAGAGCTTCAATAAGTCAAAGTGTCAACACCGTATTGCTCAACGCTTTGCAGACGCCCCCCCCCCCCTCCTCCCCCACCCACCCTTAAACCCGAGTTCGGCCCGGCCTTCATCTTTTCGCCAAGCCCGACTAGAAACAAAGGCCTCGAGCAGCGGTATGTTGCATTAACTGAAAATGAACACAAACCACGTGAATTTGTTTTACATGCGCTAGGCTCTATCGATACCGTAACGTGTTCACCTGTCACGTGGCAAGGCAACGGTGATTAAAAACTTAAGACACCCCTTTAGCTTGATTGTGAAATAGTTTCATTTTTTTTTAAACTAGTTCATGCCATGTCACAAGGAAATATTGGTATATAAAAGGCCGGTGATTTATATGCATGGTGGCAATTACTGAATGTTCATTATCTGTCATAAACTCTCTGCTCCATCTCGGCCGGTCGAGGGAACCTTCACCATTGGCTTGCATATAATACGCTCATAGACAAGTCCGCTGTCATCAGCCATGGATGAGACGCGAAGTAATGGACAGTTTGTGGCGGCTATTAACAACAACCTTACCACACACAGTTTCCAAGGTGGTGTTGCCGGCAACCTGTCTACATCTATGCTTTCGTCGAGCAGTGGTGTGACGCGGACGACTGCGAACTATCCGGCCAGGTCGTCTCATCAGTCGGAGCCGATGGTCCCATCTATCACCCCGTGTGCGAGCCATGCAGCCACGTCGCCCCAGGCACAAGACCAGAGCTTGCCTTGCTCCCTGCCGACTATTGGCGGGAGCAACGTACCCTGCTGCCATGCTCTGACGCAGTCTAAAGTCCGCACTAAAAACGGCAGCTCCAAAGGATGCCCAGTGCCGTCCGTAAAGCTTCCCGAGTATCCCTGGGTGGATACCACCCAACCTGTGACCCATGGAGCCGAGAAGGGCCAAGACACTGGTAAAGGAGGTAAGCTTTTTTATGCAGAAACTCGCGAATTGTTGGGTGTATATGTGTCATTTTGCCAAGTATTAAGAGTATCGTGGACTTTAAATATCAGATCGTTCTTGACAATTTTGGCCGCGACCAAATCATTAATTTATTCCATACTTTGATATTTGATAGAACTTGACCCAAACTAACAGACGGAAAACATATTAGAAAATTATCTGCATAACATTTCGTGTTGGAGTTTGTGCATTAGAAAGAAGTCTGTCCCGTGAACGTCATGCTTATTAGAAACTAAGTCAGGAGTACGACTGAACTTTATTACGTCTTCAAAACCAACATTGTATTTGAAAACAAAAGGCAGCATTTTTGTTTATCGAAAACTGGTTTTTATACGAGGCAAGAGGCCTTGAACACGTATTTTTCAAACTGACGGTTAAGATCTTTAGCGCGCATCCATTTTTCGAATTATGCATTGTGATTATTCGTTTGTCCTCTAAAAGAAAAACATGTCAGACGCAATATCATTTTGTCAAAGCTGTGGTGATTTCGTAAAAAAACAACAACAACAAAAACATCACCGAGATGTCAATAAAAGGGCTTTATTGTTGATGGCGTGAACGCACTTTGTTTCCGTTGGACG
Source organism: Pycnopodia helianthoides (assembly GCA_032158295.1). Classification (NCBI taxonomy): domain Eukaryota; kingdom Metazoa; phylum Echinodermata; class Asteroidea; order Forcipulatida; family Asteriidae; genus Pycnopodia; species Pycnopodia helianthoides. Next base: position 20,478,472 of record CM063251.1, read on the forward strand.
AAACTTCGACAGAACGCTATGGAACAGTTAGTTTCATTGGCTGGAAATGTCCACCACGACTCTTTTGAAGATCCTATGGTATTTTGTTTTTAGTTAAAATAAGACACTAGTATATCCCAAGCCATCTTCATACTTTGCATTGTTTGTATGTTTGTTTGGCTGTTTGTTTGGGTGTGTTGGGGTGTATATATATGTTGTTTTTGTCGATACATTACATTACATTATTCAAAAGATCTGTTAACAATCGAAACCAAACTTCAATACATATCTTTAAATATAAAAACAAACAAAAATTGTGAAGTGTGTATTGAACTATTCACTTAAAAAAAAACTTGTAGATTGAGATTAGTAACAAAAATCCTTAATAAAGCGCAATAAACAAGAGGCTGTGTGCTGAACAAAACGTCTTCCATAAACAAGATATACAAACAATCGAAAAGTATACAAAACAAAAAAGTCAATTAGCCAGAAAAGGGCGAGCAAAGCAACACACCAAAAAGGCAAAGTGGTTTGATTGTTTTACTTTCTGTATTTTTAAGCAAGTTGCTTATTCCTTTTAAGGCAACAGTGAGACTGTTTATTGTGTCCTAAGAAAGTTTTGTGTCTATTACAGGAAAGCCTGGTGGCCCAACTCGCCGCGTCCGAACAGCTTTTACCAATACACAATTACTCGAACTGGAGAAGGAATTTCGCTTCAATAAATACATCTGCCGCCCCAGACGGATTGAGATAGCTTGCCTCCTGGAACTGACGGAGCGACAGGTAGTTTAACTTCATTGACAGTCGCATTGAATTCCAGTTATTAAGTTCAATTCGTTAACATTATTGTGACGCCCCTATCCGATGCAAAAACTCAAAGTTTGGTTTACTTGCCCACCATACAGATGAACATAAGAGTTTTTAATCAATACCAGTTAAAGGAACATTACAGAATTGGTTGTGCTAACATAACGGTTGCCGGTAGTTTAAGCACTTCATGTAATCCACCATATACATAAACTGACAAACCTGTAGAAGTTTAAGATCGATCGGCCGTCTGGGTCACGAGAAAATATTGAAAAATGGTTTTTGCAAATGAAATCATATAGATTCAACAAATGAATAAAACGCTCACTGAGCGATAAACTCCAATCGGAAAATTAATTTATTCATTTCTCATCAAATATGGCATTTCAGACAGTAATATTTCAAGGGATGTTTTCTACTGTCATCATCATTAGACCGTGTAAGTTTTATGTAAATCTGTGATCAAAAAGTACATTTTACAAGTTTTGTTCTTACCAATTTTGTAATGTTCCTTTAAGTATAAAGCCTTTAGCCTAATGCTAGTATTTTTCAACATATTTAATGTTTTAAGACATCACATCAAATTGATATAATGGCCGATAGTTTGGTCATCTTCACTTTTAAAACCATGTTACTTTTTTTCGAGATGCATGACCCACTCTCTGGGATGACTACAAATTCGTAATATTTCAAGTGTTGAAACTTTAAGGATTAGTTGGAAACTTTGCTTGTTCAATATGACTGTTCTGTAAATGTTCTCTGTCTGATTTTCAACTTTCTTTATTTATTTCTTGCTCTCTTCTTCTGTTTGAGGATTCATCTTTGTGCGCCTTGAGCACTTACCTAAATGTGGTGGATTTGGTGCATTACAAATACTCTATATTATTATTAGAACTGATTTTGGAGTAGAGTGTCAACAGGTTGTTTCTGTTCGCCAAACAAAACCTGCAACCCCAAATGAAAAGATTACATTCACATAACTGAAAATATCCAAAGAAGTCAGGTAAAACCATATTTCTGTAAATTTAAATGAGAATATTTATACAATTTTGTTAAATGTATGTGAAAGCTTAATGCACGATGATTTTGTACTTTCAAATATTTTGACAAAATTTGTTAACAATATTCAAAAAGGGAGAAGCAAAAGCTAATTCAAAACTTTCTTATAGAATTGACAATACACGAACACAAGAATACAACGAGAAAGTGGCTTTCTTGAGTTTGAGGACACAAACATAGCACAGTTTGACTCGTTATTCGTATGAGCAGCTAACAAAAATAAGAATAAAGAAAGAAAAGATAGTTATTTACAAATAAAAATAATGAAATAAACAAACACTGAGAAGTGACGATAGCAAAATTACATGTGGAAGTTTACATTGTGACGGGTAAAAATGCGTTCTTCGAGATGGTTGGTAAACTATGTCAAGAATAAATAACTTTCAGATGGGAAAGAATGTAACATTCTCTTCATGAAGAACTTCGACCACTAAATAGTTGAGTTAATTTTATGGAATCGAACCTTAAAATAGTGTTTCACAGCTTACATTCCCTTCATGAAGAACTTTAAATACTAAATAGTTGAAGTTTTAGGGAGCGAACCTTAAATAGTGTTTCAAATCTTACATTCTCATCATGAAGAACTTTGCAAACTATATAGTTGAAATTTCAGGAGTCAAACCTTAAAATAGTGTTTCACAGCCTAAATTCCTTTTATGAAGAATTTTGAACACTGTTAGTTGAAATTGCAGGAGCCGAACCTTAATTAATGTTAAACAACTTAAATTCTTTTCATGGAGAGCTTGGAATACTACTAGTTGACATTTCAGGAGTTGAACCGTAAATAGTCTTTCACAGCTTACGTAAAGTTTAGGTATGAAAATCAAGTTTATTATTCGTTCAGGTATGAAGTTTTTGAATATCGTTTATTTGAACAGGTGAAGGTTTGGTTCCAGAACCGACGTATGAAACAAAAACGTCTGGCCTTGAAGAATGCCACTAAAGCAAAAGGTTACCAGTCATGCAACACGCGTCCACACGACTCAATGTCCAATGATGTGTCTCAGTTCGTCGAGCGAAGTCCGTCGTCGTCCAATCACTGTCAAAAAAGCATGCAGTTTGATTCGGCCTATCGAAATCTGGCATCGCCTAAATCTTCCTCGTACACAACAGCCGTCAACTCCAACCAGATTGCATCCAAAACCACTGACGACATGCAGCAAACAGCCGCCACCCAAAAGCAACATCCGAGGTCAGGTAATCTGACCTTTGGCCTTAGTGCCTTACGTCCAACCCTTGCCGGTGGGTCATACGCGAGCTTTGGCTCGTACGCTGGTCCCTCGGGAGATAGAATGGAAGGGTGCGTTCGAGGTAACCTAAACGCGACATGGGGCCCCTTGCCAACTGGGAACCCGGGTTGTTCAAGTGGCACCGAGGGGTATCGACTGGCCTATGGGACCGAGGTTGGGGAGGTCACGACGCACACGCCATACACGATATGCCATGGGAAGGAGGTTGGAACAGGACAACAACACTCAAATATTAACCCCAACATTAATGTTGTCTACCCACCTCACTACTAATTTATGTTGTTGTTTAAAGGGACACGTTGCCTTTTTATTGGGCGCTTTTGGGCTATATAAGCGTTTGTTATGAAATGACTATGGCTCTACAAAATTCAATGGTCGACTTTGTTAGTTCACAAAGTAAAGAGAAAACCACACCATTTCGAGGTATATTTGTGCGGTTCAAGATATTCTACTTTTGAACCATCTTTCCAACCATGATATTTTCGTAACAAACGCTTTTCATTGCCCAAAGCGCCCAATCCTAAGACACATGACCCTTTGTGAACTGTGGTCAAATATTGCCGAGAACGTTCCATTGTTAAAAATAATAACAAAAATCAGAAAAAGAAGAAGAAATGTTCGGATTCCCTATTGTAGCAACTTTTGTCCGGTACCCGGAGTAACCAGTTACAAATGTAGATAACATTTGCATTTTAAGAAAGAGACCTGGTTATTTTCCTTCCACCATTTGAAAGGAGGAAAGATAGCTGGGTGCTTTTACGCTTGATGATTAATTTACTCAGTATTTAACCAAGTGTGACGTCCACGCTTAATCGATATTTGTTTAGTCCCACATGTATCATTAGTGTTGACTTACCAATCGAATTTAGAATTGTAACAGATTTATGTTTTCTTTTTAGTAGTATAAGCTAACTTTCTGTCACGTTTAAAGCATGCAAAAGAGTAGAGCATAAGAAAGGAAAAGCGTCAAACATTTCTAACAATGATTCTCGTATATTCCTTTTTATTGAACTGTCCACCTTATGTGGAAAATGTATGTTTAAAGGTGATTTAAGCACAAAAGCAAATATATATATTTATAAACACCAATGCTGTTGCAACCAAAGATTATGTACAGAATTTGCAGTCTTTCTATTACACCTTTTTCTTGTTTTTCTTTTTGTTAACACATTTTTTTTACGATCATAAACCCTCCAAGTATTAAGTCGAAACATAGTGTTCGACTACACTCACCGCAATACTCATTTTGGCTTCGTTAATAACTTTATACAATAATTACGATATAACTTGCCATTAATATTTACTTGCTTAAAATTGCTTAAATTTTTATCACGCGTTACTTACAAATAATAGCATAACGTCAAATGAAGATGTGGTACATCGACGCAGTAGTGCAAAGTTGTAATGAACAAAACAAATATTAATTTATCAACCTTTTAAACATTTCACTGTAAAGAAACCGTCCAAAACAAATTTCACTTGTGTCTTGTGAAGTTTAAATTAGTTTGAAGGGAAGTCCTAAATTGATTATTTTATAAGAGACTTTGAATGAAAGTTATTACAATCATTTTGCATGATCGCTGCATTCATTTGCAATATTAGATACTCTTCTTGTTGTATGAAAACGGGTCCAGTCTATTGTCCTACAAGCCTCGCTTTAGATACGTTTGATTGGATGGGACAACGGCAAGATCCAGTACGGTTTTGTAGTTTAAGAGAGTTGAAATCTTGTATTAAGTGAGTGGTTGGGGTCACCATTCAATTCTGCACCGATGATGTTCCACACGTATTTTATTTTACTTCAATTTTCATTTATTTATCAAGTAATAAACCACAAGGGAAACTGACTGGGTAAATTTTAAATAATTTGGGGAGTGAACCAACACAAATTGACTAAAGCGGGACTTGAACCTGCGAACTCGAGATTAACGTACCGGCGCTCAACCAACTGAGCTATCTACCCCTAACGTTGGCAGTCTCCCTATTGTGTCAACATATTTGTTCTGGGTGCCAGTCAGAAGCCATTCAATCTGTAACTGCCGTGTAGTGTAAACCAGGGATCACACCCAAGTTTACGATACAACCTGGGAAGCGGCAGCCACGGGATCACCTTGAGGGGATGCGGCTTGTTATTTCAAATATCAAGTAATAAACCACAATGGATGCTGGCTGGGCCAATTTTAAATAATTTTTGGGTCGTTGACTTGAGAGGGACTTGAACCATCGGCCTCTGGACTAACCTGCTTGCGTTGTGACATTTTACTCAAATTATGCCCAAAACAGTTAACACTTGTCTCCATCGGGGCTCTGCATACATCACTCCAAATAAATGAGTACTATAATTTACTATACACGGTAAATTCAGTTCAAATAACAACAGCAAAATGCCTCAGAAAAAGGGCAATAAAGAATGTAATAAATGTACAACAGAATGGTACTGAGTTCTATATACCTCAACTTAATTGGCGAAGCGAACACAAGGATTTAGTTCATGTAAATAAAATAAGATAACTTATATTAGTATAAACACTCGGTTAATTTGTGCGCACACCTTAAACAGTATTTGTTGTATGCCTGTGATTGTATAATGTCGGGGAAATAATATGAATTTTGATATGATGTTTATCTGATTTTGCATTAAAGATGCTATAGATCTGATCTTCTGGCCGGCTTGATTCGGACATTTGGTGTTAATTTGTAAATAGCCATGTTTATAGATTCGAGAAGCTATAAGCTTTCATGTTAGGTATTGCACAAACAAAGCAGCCAATGATAGGCGGTAGTTAAAGAAAAATGTAAAACATGACTTTCGGGATCCATCTCACATCCATCAGCCATGTACAAACAAATTGCATGTTACATGTACTTTGTAAATTGTCCGTGGCATAAGCGAAAGTGTTTGTTTGTTGGTCATTTTTCGGCATCATTTTGTTCGGAGAAAACAATCTTTAAGTTCAAAAAGAAACAAGAATAATACATTTCAGCGACTTTAATGTACAGGCTAGCTTCGTTGCCAACCTCTTCTTTTCGTTATCTTCTTCACAATGTATGTTTACCGCTATAAATAAATGCACTACCTACATATATAATGTGTAAAATGTAAGAACAAATTGTTCAGTTGACTGAGTATATGTTTGAGTTGCCGTATTTGGAATAAATTGTGTTATATCCAATGCATAGCTCATGTGAAGACCAACCCTCTACACACATATATATTAACTTGTGGTGATACAAAGAGTCTGTAAACCTCAACATTTTCACATCCTGTTGTCTTAAACTTAAAAGAAAAAAAGCCTTAAATAAATATTTTCGGAAAAGTGTTGACAGAATGTAAAAGATGGCGGGCTTTCCCATGTATTACAAAAAAACAAAAACAAACGACAAACAAACCATCAAACAAATATGGAAGAAGATCTTTTTGGTGATCACTGGGTCAAAAATGTAAGAAACTAACAGATAGGGGTCAGACTGTCATCCCTGACTAAGAAAAAAAAACATGACTGTTGCTCGGTGAAGAAGTCCATAGATTACATAACTGTTAAAAAGAATGTTTGCATTTGTCTGCTATTACCCCCCCCCAAAAAAAAAAACACCCCAAAAACCAACAAACAACAACAACAACAACACACCCAACAACACACAAACAAACAAACAGACAAACAAACAAACAACACAACAACAACAACAGAAATAACAACAACAATTACAACAATAACAACAACAACAGCAACAATAACATCATCAACAACAACAACCGATCAAACAACCAAACAAACAAACAAAAAAACAAACAAACAAACAAACAAACAAACACCCCAACGAACAACAACAACAACAACACACAAAGCAAAACATCTTTTTGACTTATGCAGTGTAGTTGCTTACTTTGGTTGGTAAGATTGGTTAAAAAACAGGATAATTTCAAAAGTGTTTAAAATGATTTCCATGGACGTTTTTAAACTTAACATAAACAGTCTAACAACCAGAATATGTTACACTGAAAGTTATAACCAGTGCAGTGTTTTTTTTAGTGCAGATATTCATTAAAATAAACGTTAAAATAATAAGTATAATGTATTAATAAAACACGCCATTAGTCAATAGCAAATATCTCAATGTCTCGTTAATGTTTGCTGTGGTGTTTGTTTGCTTGTTTGACAGTTTGACTACTTCATGAAAATATATTTGAACAAAATGATCAACAACTCAAGATTTGTGTTTTCAGTCGTTGCATCTTATCTTTCTAAAGCTTTTCATACAAAATAAAGTTTAACAAGACCAACCGATGACCCCGTAATAAAATGTAGTCCCATCTTATTTGTTTTGTCAAATTAAGAAAGTGGCACTCTGTGAGCTGCAAAAGAAAGCACACAATTTTTAAAGTTCACTTTTCGAGAGGGTAAGATTTCTCAGAAACGAATTTTCTGTCTCTAAGCTATACGTTTCACGATTCGTTGTGCAGTGGAACTGTTTTTATTCACATTTGTGCGGAATTTGTTTCGCAAATGCTACAAAAACCAAAATCACATAATCTCCCTCTTCGTGACATAAAAGAGGATTTATACTCAATAAATAGTGCTCCTCAGCAATTATTGTTAAAAAAATTTTAAGAGCAGTCTAGTGGTGTAAAAAAGTGGTCGCAATTTAGCATTTTTTAAGTGGAATGTTTTTGGATAAACACTGTCGATCATTGTTCTATTTAAAATGAATTTTAAAAAATTGCAAAGTCCTCCCCCCCCCCAATAAAAAAATTAATAATCATGAATAAATAAATAAATAAAATAAAATAAAATAAATTAAAATGTCATGGAAAAAGGTTTATTTGAAGTAATGAACCGCAAGGGAAACTACCTGGGTAAATTATAAATAATTTTAGGTTAAACAAAGACAAATTGACTAAAGCACCTGCACGTTAATCCGGGGGTGGCAGGTTCAGATCCTGCAGTAGTCAATTTGTCGTTGTTCAACTGAAAATTATGAGGAAAAAATAGTTGTCTACGAGAATTCAACCGATGGTCATTTCCACGATCACGGATAGCACATGATTTACACTCGGTTAACAATTATGTGTTAGAGTTGCGTTGAATATCAACACAGTATTAAAGAAAATACAGGAGAGCATCCAGTTATCCAAGATTTTTCCCGTAGAACTTCCGCAAATGCGGACCACTGGAGGAGAACCCGACGGCCCCTCGGCCCAAAATCGCGGTTGATCGAGAGAGATTGATTGGATCATGATTGGACGTACCCTACCTTGAAGTGTGTAAACCCCCCTAGTTCAATGGGCGTCCCATCTCCTCGGACGGATACGACGGCCGATTACCCCTCAGCGTCGTCGGCCATAACCCAACTGTAAAGCTAAGTTTGTTTTCGTGTCTCCATCCACCTTCGGTACCGGACACGTTGGGTTTGTCAAATACAACCTCAAATATCGCTCTCTTTGTGCTGTGTGTTTCTCTTCTTCGCTGGTAGAGGGGGGGGGGGGTAAAACAAAAACAGGAAAAAAACATCCTACTTGTAACGCAGTTAAAATGTAATTCAATACAACAGCGAGTACCTTAAGATAAAACGTTACGTTCAACTGCACACACAGTGAAGGTTCCTATGTCTATGTACACAGGGTTTAGTCATCAGAGAGAAATGTTGAAAAGGTTTGTAGGCGAGTAAATTATATGAGCTGCAACAACCAAGAATCATTAAAGTCGGATACCCTTCCCCCAGTCCCTTGCTCCGTCTTTTTAAGTGAACGAAATGCATATTTAAATGTATTATTATTATTTGTTATGCTCTTATTGATTCATATGCCAATGAGGTCTTCTCCTTTGTTGTTTTGTTTTGTTGTTTGAGGGTCTTTTGTTTTGCAACAGACTCTTACAGACTCTGTCACCTTTCTGTCAATCCAGACACAGGCTATCTTTATACCGACCGGGATCTGGGATCAGGTATCATGGGTTGATAAAATACATGGGTTGAAGATAAACGGCCGCACCTTGAGGCAGCTCGGTCGTTTTCGACAAAACGTAGTGGCGAAACTAGACATGTTCTTCTTGTTGTCCTCTTCTTATTCTTCTTTTTCTACTTCTTCCTCGTGTTGATGTATCCAACCATTCATGGTGTGCATTTGAGGGGCAAGAGGGGGCATGAGGTACAAGAGGACGCAATATGGGGCAAGAGGGGGGCAAGAGGGGGGCAAGAGGGGACAAGAGTGGACAAGAGTGGGCAAGAGGGGGCAAGAGGGGGGCAAGAGGGGACAAGAGTGGACAAGAGTGGGCAAGAGGGGGCAAGAGGGGACAAGAGGAGGCAAGAGGGGACAAGAGTGGACAAGAGTGGGCAAGAGGGGGCAAGAGGGGACAAGAGTGGACAAGAGTGGGCAAGAGGGGGCAAGAGGGGACAAGAGGAGGCAAGAGGGGACAAGAGTGGGCAAGAGGGGGCAAGAGTGGGCAAGAGGGGGCAAGAGGGGGGCAAGAGGGGACAAGAGTGGACAAGAGTGGGCAAGAGGGGGCAAGAGGGGACAAGAGGAGGCAAGAGGGGAAAAGAGTGGACAAAAGTGGGCAAGAGGGGGCAAGAGGGGACAAGAGTGGACAAGAGTGGGCAAGAGGGGGCAAGAGGGGGCAAAAGGGGACAAGAATGGACAAGAGTGGGCAAGAGGGGGCAAGAGGGGGCAAGAGTGGACAAGAGTGGGCAAAAAGGGGCAAGAGGGGGGCAAGAGGGGGGCAAGAGGGGGGCAAGAGGGGACAAGAGTGGACAAGAGTGGGCAAGAGGGGGCAATAGGGGACAAGAGTGGACAAGAGTGGGCAAGAGGGGGCAATAAGGGACAAGAGTGGACAAGAGTGGGCAAGAGGGGGCAAGAGGGGGCAAGAGTGGACAAGAATGGGCAAAAGGGGGCAAGAGGGGGGCAAGAGGGGGCAAGAGGGGGGCAAGAGGGGACAAGAGTGGACAAGAGTGGGCAAGAGTGGACAAGAGTGGGCAAGAGGGGGAAAGAGGCGACAAGAGTCGGCAAGAGGGGGAAAGAGGGGGCAAGAGTGGGCAAGAGTGAGCAAGAGGGGGAAAGAGGCGACAAGAGTCGGCAAGAGGGGGAAAGAGGGGGCAAGAGTGGGCAAGAGTGAGCAAGAGGGGGCAAGAGGGGGCAAGAGTGGGCAAGAGTGGGCAAGAGGGGGCAAGAGGGGACAAAAGTGAGCAAAAGTGGGCAAGAGGGGACAAGAGTGGGCAAGAGTGGGCAAGAGGGGGCAAGAGGGGGCAAGAGGGGGCAAGAGGGGGCAAGAGGGGACAAGAGGAGGCAATGGTTCCCAGCCGGGGGAGGGGGAATTCTACGAACAGGTAAAACATGACATACAGTAATACACATTTTGGACTTGTAGAAATATTCTTATAATCATCCCGCTGTATATCAGCACACTTCTTATCCCTTATCCCATTTATTTAACTTTCAATTTCAACCTCCCTCCAGCGGGACACAATCCCCGGTATCAAGGTGCACTTTTTGGTTAATTGATTTGCCTCTCTGCCTCTCGAATGCTGACTTACTGGGCCGCACAGCGGATATTTCACTATCTCTACTGTGCAACCGCCGCAGGTGGATGGGGCTGCCCCATCAGCTGCCGCGGCCTAGCAAGGGGCTGAGTAGGACACTACTTCAGTTTAGACCAGGGGTATTTTCTAGGATTTGTGTCAGGTTTCATACGTCCGAATACAAGCAAAAGACACTGAAGCCGTGTGCTAGATCACCGCCTAGTGTACAGTGCACTTTGCTACACTCCCCGGCTTGTCTTGCAACTACATTTAATTAAAAATCTGTCATGTTAAAAGTGCATTGTGCGTATCAGAAACAGAATAAGATTATTAAAAATGTCGATGATATCAGATGGTTTGTTTGATTATAACAAATATAAAAAAACGCGATGGATTTGGTGGTAAGACTAACAGCTACTTCGGTAACGACAAAACAATGACCCGGCCCACATACAACAAAGGGCATAGTGTAATGGAGACCTTGGTAAACGACTGTGTTAAATAATAAATAGTTATAAAGTCACTGCAAACTGATGTTAGTTTCAGATTGGCACTAGCACATGTAGTACAATTAAGTGAAACGACCACCCTAAACCGCTTGCCGAGCCCCCCTCATTCAGTTAGTTAGAGGTGACCGCAAACAGTGCAGGGACCACATGCACCCAACCCCAGTTTAAATAGCTTGAACTACGCGCCTATACACAGTGCCGAATCGGCCATAATAACGCCAATCTGAATTTGTATTTACATAATAGTATTTCACATAATAATGATTTCCCTACAAGAAATAGGTTCGTCAAATAAAATGATTACCACTCAAGGAAAACAATTCTCAAAAGATCTCAATTCTTTATTTCATTGCCAAGTTGAAATAAGCACATGAACGTGCAAAAAATGTAAACACACATACACAAATAAATATATACGTTGTTATTTTGCTTTTGTCTTGAACTCCTAGGGTTGGTTGTGCCATGCGTTGTTAATGTTGCAACTGACAGACGGAATTATTCTCTTTTTAGAAAAAAGCTTATTATGTATGAATGATATAATGGTGTTAAATTACACGTTCACGTAATTTAGAGGGACTGGATTAATGTTTCACAAAGATAAAACATTATTATTCACGATTTTATTTCAGCACCGCGTAAAGTTTCAGATTTTAAAATGTATTCATTCGTGATAAATATTATATTTGATTCTTTTAAGGAGGCAATCCCGATCAGTTTTCCAACCTATCTCGCTCCCCCTCCCTCTCAATCTCCCTCTCGCCCCTCCCCCTCTTTCTCCCTTTGTCTTCTCACTCTCTTAACTTATCCATTTTCATCTCTGGATTTGACCGTTTGTACTCAACGTGAGTGTAACTCGGTATAACGAAGGAATTCAAAAAATCCCTTGGGCAAATATTTCCCAACACCAATCGTCAGCTTCGTCGACGTGTGCTTCGAGAGCTTGATGATGAACAAAGCAGATGTGGTTTGGCGCCACCAATCGGCCACGCAACACTGCGTTTCTCCAGCTCCGTATTTCATCATTCTTTGTCTTCTTGATCTTCTTGGTCTTCAGAACTTCATCAGAACCGCAGGCACAAGTGGCGTTAGATATTAAAGTACATAACATTTGTTATTCACGGGGGGAAACTCAGATTTCAGTGTTACATTTAGCTGGTTGCATTCGAATTTATTATGTAAAGTAATCTGGTTTATGCTGGAAGTAAACAGCTAATTTAAATTAATTGTAATCAATAAAAGTGGTTGTCTTAATTCCTGTATTAAACTTAATATAATAATTAAATTTGTGGTAAGATTGAGATTATGTGTTAATTTGATCAGTAAGAGTTGTAAAAATTAAAGGATGTTTCCAGTTTTTTCAATACTTCAATGTGTTGCGACCTTTATACCAGGTAAGTGAAATGTTTACTGTTGCTGTTGTTGTTGTTGTTGTTGCTGTTGTTGTTGTTGTTGTTGTTGTTGTTGTTGTTGTTGTTGTTGTTGTTGTTGTTGACTTTGGCATAATTGTGTATTTCTTTTCAAGTTATTATATAAAACAAATTAATGACAGAAATTCCCATGGCAGTTTTTGACTTTAATATATCGGCGTGAGCTTTAAAACAAAAACGTTTCTTTTTGACTGAGATGAACAATAAAGTAGACAAAAATGAATAATATTGTTCCTTTCTGGTCAATATGGTTAGTTTCCTCGTAAATAAATGAACATACCAATACCTTATACAGGGTTTTCATTTCCAAATCTGCACACACAAGCAATCAAAGTTTATACGGATGTGTAACACTGTAACTGGCATCAGTCATACATTATACATTTGTTTTAAACAACCTTATTATAAAAACACCACTTCAGTTCCTCGACCACAAAATCGAATTTTGAGATTTATTTAAGTGTGTGGAGGACAATATGAATAACTGACCGAACAGCAGGTTTGAAAATAACAATTTCAATGCATAAATCGGAGATTGGGATAATGAAATTGTCACGGGCGAGCAGCGATGCGTAGCGGAACCATTGAGCTTATTGCCCGGTGTCTGGCGTCCGTCAGACGGCAGGCTTGACAGCCGCTCAAGAGCCTTCCCTCTACCGAACCACGGACATGTTTGACTCGAACCGATTTCAAAAGAAAAAACCCGGTGTCCCCAGGGAAAAAGACTAATTTCAATTTCAAATCTGGGAGTAATACCCTTTCCCCCACCACACTCTCCCCTCCTGCAAATTAAATAATTCGTTTGTTCATGGTTCCCACAGATTCAGTCGACATTTTCGTGAATGAAGTCACTCAAAAAACACGTCTGTAACGAGTACAGAGAGCTTTTCATGGACTTTTTTTTCATTTTTTTTTTTTTCTCAATTTATAACAGTGACGTATGTACATGTCAAGTTTATTATTACGATAGTTGACTTTAATACTAAGTTTTCAAAAACTATGTTTTCCCCAAACGGAAATGTCATTAAGCAACGAAGGCCTCCATTTTTTTCTCGAATAAAATTTAAAATCGGATAGAAATTTAAGATTGTAAATAATTATAATGTTTTGTTCTAAGATCTAATCTTTTGATTTTGAGATCTAAACATTCATGAAAATGTTTCCTTCATTTGTAAGACCTACAATTCACTGATCAGAAATACAATCCAAAATGTTTGCATAAAGGACTGTTTTTTCCCAAGTCGTACTAATAACTTGAAATACAACAAGATGAGTTAATCATTATAATTCAGATGTCTCACTACCGGGGGGGGGGGGGTGTTATAAAAATTGAACGATTTTTGAAACGGACTTGATGGCAAGCCATTGTATTTGGCTGTCAACTACCTTTTTCATGATGGTGTAATGGGCCGTACGTAAAACGATTTGACAACCTAGTTCGGCGAGTATGCGCTCAATTTCACCAGAAAGGGAGACCAACTGAGCCTGAACGCATTATATGACCAACTTTGCCTCTTCAAGTCCACCTTTAAGCGAGATCAACAAATGAGTAGTAAGAGAAGAAAGACACGTAGTGATGGAAGGAGTGAAACAGGGGGGGGGGGGTATTTCACGGGCCGACTACTATCAGAAGCGACGGTCACGCCGGGCTTCAGCCTGTGATCATCGGTGCAATGTCACAGGCAGCATCTCGAGAGGACTGCTGCTACGTGTGAATGAGCAAAGGTTCCATCATGGGTTGGTAATCAAAGGATGGCGAGTTCCTTTTCCTCAACAATCCTCCACACCCCTGAACCTAACCCCCTAACCCCCCTCCACCCCCCCCCCCCCACCAGCCGTTACCTCCATTACCAACCTCAGAGTACGTTAACCTTTGCCGTTCGTATCCCCTTGTCACCATCTTGGTCCCGCCCCTTTATATCATGAAAACGATCCTTGGAAGAATATCTTTTGATAGAGAGCTGTCTGTCGATCGAGGGAGTGTATTCATTTGCTGATCGTTTTTATTGTATTTTGTTGTTGTTGTTTTGTTTGTATTATTGAGGTGTTTGTTTGTTTGTTTGCTTGTTAATGTTGTTGTTGTTGTTGTTGTTGTTGTTGTTGTTGTTTTTGTTGTTGTTGTTGTTGTTGTTGTTGCTGTTGTTGTTGCTGTTGTTGTTGTTGTTGTTGTTTTTGTTGTCGTTGTTGTTGTTGTTGTTGTTGTTGTTGTTGTTGTTGTTGTTGTTGTTGTTGTTGTTGTTGTTGTTGTTGCTGTTGTTCTTGTTGTTGCTGTTGTTCTTGTTGTTGATGTTGTTCTTGTTGTTTTTGTTGTTGTTCTTGTTGTTGTTGGTGGTGGTGGTTTTTTCGGGGGGGGGGTTATCAAATAAGCCCGTCTGAGATTACATTGTTCAATGCATAGGCCTAAACAGTTTTGACACGTCCAAAAGTATTTTATTGTTTTCTTATTCTTTTCCACTTACTTGAAAACTTTTGTTATCAAAACACAGCCAATGCACGAATTCGGAAAAAGTACAACTGCAAGAATGAGAAGGCAGTTTGTGCGCGGTTTGTGAAGGAAATGATCGCGTGACTGTAATTTGACGGTTCTACGCCTTCGTGGTCATATAACCCAATACGGGAGACACACCGCTCCACCGACCCCAGACTAGTCTCCCTGGAGAGTTTCGACGTCTGTTTGCTGCGTCACAAACAACGCAGAATCGACGTCGCTTGAAACGGTGCACGACCGGCTGCGAGCGGCAGACATACATCAGCCGTCGGCTTCTCAATGTTTTGTTATTATGTGGTGCTGCTCTATCATTACACCCAATGATGGGGAAAAACAAGCAGGATTACTCTTAACACCTTTTCCATGTGGCGCAGACATGTTACTGAGATTGTGCATAGACGATGTATTTGCACCGTCGATCTCATCTCCAGACTACAGATCCCAAACTATGCAACGGTGTTCAGTGAACCTGCTTTTAAAAGTGCTTGTTCGTGTTAGTTCCGGAATTAAACCACACTTAATTACATAATAACGCTGGTAGTTACATCAACATTTATGTTTTGTAAGTTTTCATATCTTTACAACATGGTAGGTTGATTTGTAAACACGACAGCATTCATTTCAATCTATGGAAAGTACATTAATGAGCTACTTCAATTAAAAATGTGCACAGTGGACACAATGGCTGGTTTGCAGTATTAATTATTTTGAAAGACTATTCAATTGCACACTGAACAACAAAACATATTTCTGCTTCTAAAAATAATTTTATATTAAATATAATTCATATCATTTTTTGATTTGAAAATGTGCCGAAATACCAGTCTTAACTTTTGATTCATTTGTTATTCATTGACCTTACCTTTGAGTTTGATAGCCAACATTATGACCGAACTAATGGCTTGGTCTAACTCATCATTGTCCCCGGTGCACCCAATGGCCATTGACATAGCCGCAGTCGCTCGAGTTGGACGCAGCTTATAGGCCTATGAATCAATAAAATAAACCTAATTTTTTTAATTTCCATGGCAATTAATCAATCCCATAGGTATCATTTTTAAATACACTCATTTGTCTGTCTTCACTGTCACACAGTTGTTTTTAATCCGATGTCATACAGGTCTGCAACATGTAGACCGAAAACACATTTTCCTTAATTACTTGTTCATTTTTCTTTTTGCAAAAACAAGTGAACCAGACCCGGTTGACATGACCTTTGACCCATTAGGCAGTAATGACCCATGGACTCCGAATCCCCAGTTATGAAAAAAAAAACGTATTACATAGGAAGTGAACAACACAAATCGCGTTTTTGCCAAAAAAAAATAATAATAATTTAAAAAAAGAAACAAATATTGTTACTATTATTATTTATTATTTTTTACCAAACTATCTCTTCAACATTTTGAAAAGTTATTAGCCTTGTAAGAAGTTGGAAAATTTTAAATGAGGTGTACGTGTTCTCAACTTACAGCACTCTGCTGTCCTGTAGGGCATCCGAACCCGAAGACAATCATTATTAAACATTTAAAGACACTGGACACAATTATTGGTAATTGTCAAAGACCAGTCTTCTCACTTGGTTTATCTCAACATATGGATAAAATAACAAACCTGTAAAAACTTGAGCTCAATTGGTCGTCGAAGTTGCGAGATAACTATGAAAGAAAAAACACCCTTGTCACAAAGTTGTGTGCTTTCAGATGGTTGATTTCGAGACCTCAAAATCTAATTCTGAGGTCTCAAAATCAAATTCGTGGAAAATTACTTCTTTCTCGAAAACTATGTCACTTCAGAGGGAGCCGTTTCTCACAATGTTTTATACTGTCAACCTCTCCCCATTACTCGTTACCAAGTAAGGTTTTATGCTAATGATTATTTTGAGTAATTACCAATAGTGTCCACTGCCTTTAATGACATTGCAGGATTCTAAACACACTTGTTTCAGTAAACACATGAATAATACTGATAAATGAATGAAGAAAAAATGATGATAAAAGTTGCTATTTATTTTAATAAAAATGGACTGCTTTGATTACTAAAAAAACATATTTTTGCCAATTTCAATTCAAGTTTTTTTTTATATCGGTTTAAACACGTGTTTATGGTATTATCATTGACCTCTGAACCGATGCCGAAAAATGGGTTTTATTTATGGATATCAATTTGAGCTTAGAGGAAAATAGCAAGAAAGATAGCGCTGCTAATCTAATTAATTTTAGGTATAACACCATAATCTTTATAAATAACTTGCTTTTTGGGAGTGTAGTTTTGTTTGTTTGTTTGTTTGTTTGTTTGTTTGTTTGTTTGTTGGGGTGTTTGTTTGTTTGTTTGTTTGTTTGTTTGTTTGTTTGTTTGTTTGTTTGTTGGGGTGTTTGTTTGTTTGAAAGTGACATTAAAATATCTTTTTTTAAACCAAAGATGGGTGTAAATTAATAACAAAAATCTAAATAAATTTAGCAATTGTTATTATTATTTAATACAATTATAGGAACATTCGGACTGAGACGCGAGCACATGCTCGATCACATGTTTTAGCACTTTAGAACATTCATGAACAGCATTAGACTTCATTCATGCACGATCGGATGCTACGATCGGTGACCGTTAACTGTTTATGTTAATCTTTATAGAGTTTGGTGATAAATAGACTCGTACCTAGTCAATATCTTACAATTTTACGTTTGAAAGTACTTGGTATGCAATGCTTTACATACATCTTTCAAGGGTAGAAAAACAAATAATACTTTGTTGTTATTGTTTTGTTTGTTTGTCTTTTAGTTCTTTGCTCAGGCCTTAATCTTTCGTCATGCATTGGTCATGTTTGTTGTGTTCAATGCATGAACAAAGAGGATTCGGAGGTGGCGGTGACTGACCTGCCTTGATTTAGTCACATTGATTTCAAAATGGGAACGGGTAAGACTGCTGCTTTAAGATGGCCCAATTTTAGCCGAAATGTTTTGGGCAGTTTGTTTTTTCCCCTGAACTAATCTTGGCAGATGGCGCTGTTTCGCACACGCCACGGACAATGCACAAAATGCATGTAACATTATTAAGATGCAACATCGTTTGTACATGTAGGCCTACACGGCTATTAAAGGCCCTGTACACTATTGGTAAGATCGAAAAACAGAAATGTTCCCAGATTCACACGTAACTTACATGATTTAAAGTATTTAGTGTTTGAAAGGGTTCCTTAAAATATTTCTGCCTAAAATGCTATCGTTTCTGTGAAATGAGTAAAACAATAGTTTTTATCACGCGTGATAAAAACTCGATGTTTGAAAAAAACAGAAAACACATAAGGTCTCTTTTCACTATTTTCTCGTGACCTCGATGACCAATTGAGCTCAAACTTTCACAAGTTTGTTTGTTCATGCATAAATTATGTTGAATCACACAAAATGTGGACACTGATTTTGAGTTGTTACCAAAAGTGTACAATACCTTTAAGGGGCGTGAGATATTGCCGGGATCCCGAAAATAATAAAAATTTTAGTTTTTAAATATTTGCCACTTATTATTGGCAGATTTTTTGTTAGTTTGTATGCTTGTTTTTTGTCTGTTGGGGTGTTGGAGGTGTTTGTTTGTTTGTTTGTTTTTTTGTTTGTTAGGTTTTTTTGGGGGGGGGTTCTTTTCTTTTATTTGTGTGTTGGGGAGTTTTTTCCCCTTTCTTTTTTCATGCAATACGTCAAATGAAAGCTTGTTTAGCTACCCGAATCTATCAAACTAGCAATTTTGTTTTATCACAATCTAAACTTGGACCTGTCATCTTTAAAACCAACTACTGAAACCGACAAATCGCTCAAACTACCACACATGGAGTTCTATCAAATTGATAATAAATATTGTATGATTTATTAACGTCAGTTCTGATCTCAACTGACCTATTTGGGGGCGCTTTTTAACTGCGTCCGTGAGCCGTTTGATTGGATCTGATGGATAGCAAAGATGTTGCAACTGGATTAGCTATTGTGCCCACAGCACACCAAGAAATCGCATTACTACATCGACGTGGACATCCTCGTTAGTTGTTCTTATTAATTAAGATAATAAACTGTTTCATATTTCGCAATTATGAAAGGAAGAGACAATCACGCGGTGCAAATTCTGCGTAAACTGGTCAACTCAGTCTTTGGAAACGAGCAAAGGACAACCCGAACATAGATGGAATCGTTCGGGATATAAATATGTATATATATTTTTGCAAAATAAAATGAGCTGGGGAAAAAATGTTGATGGGTGATCACAAAACTAACGTTTACGTCAACACTATCCATATTGATGCAGACCTTTCCAAGATGGCTGCTGCAGTTGACGCCATTTGCAATCATCCCGTAGGATTCCGCACATTGCGTTTAGTAGACATCGGGGCAAAAAAAAAATATTATATCTTCTTCAAATCTCAATCGCTTATTTATTTTGATCTTAGACAATCACAAATGCTTGGCATCACCGTACGCTAGAGGCACGACAAAGTGGCAAAGACATGTATCATGTATCGCTTCGCAGAGATCATTATACAACTAATCTGACCGTGATGCGTCGGCAGACTCTGATGGGTGTATTGTGATGCAGGCCAGGCGGCACTTCACTCGCTATGAAGCGCCAATCATCCTCCAGTTGTCTCGTACTTGAAACCAATCCCAGACCAGTGAGAACGAACGTTATCCTGAGCAGACCTACTTGAAATGGTCTTAAGATTTATGAAAAACAAAAGAGCCATTGATGAAGAGGATGTCAAGGACATATAATCCTTGAGAAAAAAAATATCTTCTTCTTTGAGAAGAACAAAAAGAAGAAGATGTATGATCAAAGTTGAAGTGTCTAAACATAAGTATTTGTAGGATTTTCTTTGAATGACTTTACCCATGATGCAGTCAAATAATGAATTAAAAAATCGATCTTTACAATGCATAGTTGTGTGCACTTCCTCATTTACATGTGTTTTTGTACTGATATTTGGTTACCTTTTCACAATAATGTGTTACTTTGTCGACCGATTTACTAGCAATAGATCGTGTAAGTCTCGCGACGAAAGGTCACCACTGAGCTTCCGGGCACCTCTGAGCCATCAGCTATGAGAGATCAACGCGAGTGCAACTTTCCGTTATTTTCTTTTTTTTGTCACATCACTTTTTCCATTTTCAAAAACATATTGGCGGAATTAAAACATTTAAACCTTAGAATGTAAGCAATACAATTAAATTAAAGTCAGGAAAACGATTGAGAAAATTAAGAAGTATCGCTCGACCTCGATTCAAAGTGACAAATTGCGATTTACGCCGACTGTGGTGCGCAAACCGTGTTTGACTGCACCCAACAAACCGAAGTTGGGTAATATTTCAAATTGGGATAAGTGATTTATTACTTAGCGCGAACGAAAAGAAGACCTTGTGTGGCATGGATTTTGCCTGACCTTGAACATGGACTCCAGGGGAGTCAACGGGCCGGGATGATGACGTCATAAACCGTTTTCGAAATCACGGCTGCAGGCTTGGGCTCTTGCTTAATTAAGGCTCCGTCAGATAACATTTTAGAAACGTTTGTGCATTTTCTGCAAGGGGCTTCAAATAGGCGGACGAAACCAAGCCGGGGACCAAGCTCTAAGCCTTGGTTTTGAAAACAGCCTTGATTTCGCGCGGCTTGGGTGCCGTATACTACAAAATGTAGCAGCATGCTCGGGACTGTGCATGTGTGTACGTCAGGATCACGACGATCACCTTTTATAGCATGGGCTTTCAGGGTTCAAAAGAGACGCGGAAAAAATAGGGTTGGTTCAATGTTGCTTTAGTTTATTTCACAGATATTGCAGGCACAAAAAAATAAAAGTTGATACAAGTCAGACAGACTGTATACTAATTGGCGGATTTTAATTCATAAAAAAAAAACTTCAATACAACTACGACAGCGTCACCGTAGCTACACACGTAGCCTAAACACCACATAGATTGTCAGCCCGTGTGATGTAAGTGAGAACAAGTTTTGGTGTCCGGACCATCCACCAACCTCCGTTTCTTGTTCTCATTGCTTCGTGCTGAAACCCCTCACCACTCACCAATCAAACACTCCCCAGGCACGTGTTTACAAATTTGGTTTGGATAAGTCGCAGCTTAGACCTCTCTAAATGGCGTTAGTCATCCGCCCTGGGACCCCTTAAGCGTCCGCAGATGGCGGTATAACGTCCGAACAAGGGACAACACTCCTCCAAAGTGGCTGAGATTATCACGGGGGGTAAGACCTGTGCCGGGGCTGGTACACCGAGGATCAGTTTCAAGCCGTAAGGCCTCGGAGAAAATTAGGCTCAGCCACAAAACAAAGAGCCACGCTGATGTAACTCTTTTTTTTACGTTTTAAAAGTCACGGATACCTTTTCCATCCCCGGATCACATGATCCACTTCATTGGTGGCAATTATTTCTACCTTGACCATAAAACCACACAGTGGAAACTGTGAAATCGATACGGCCTCGTTAATTTCACCCTGTGGCAGACTCTCAACAATGAGGGCGCTATATCAAATGGACGGGTCGAGGCCAGCAGGTTTTTTTTTTAGAGAGAGTTGTTGTGTGTCTTCGTTTTTCTTCGTTGAATTGAAAAAGGTCAAGTTATTTTATACGGAAACTTCCGTCTGTACATTAAACTGGCTGACGTGGAATATTCATGTATCATGCGGGTTTTTTGGTGTTTTTTTTACTAACAATTAAAAAGCACAAAAATGCATCCAAGTTGTATTACAGCATATCATTCAGTTATTATGTTATTATTTAATACGTTTAGAATTGTCTTTTTTTGAGTTGCTAATTAAACGACCACCAAGAAGTTCAATTTTCTTTTTCGTTTTATAGGATAATTCCAGAATCCCTACTCCTAACCTGGCTTTCCGTTCTTTTCTTTTTTTTCGAGTGGTTGAATTCACCGTAAACACACAAACTCAATCGCTTCCTGCTAACAATTTCTAGCTTTTTACCCTAGCAGATGCCGTACCAGCCGACGCAGCTGACCTGGCCGCGGCATGAAGCGAACGATCAGCCGGTAGTTGCCACGGGTGAAAACACTATCTCGTCCGGTATACGGCGCTCGGGGGCGGGCTGGTGAAAATGTCCTTCGCGTTGATGCATCCTTTGTCTACGGTTATCCCGTGGGGAACGGAGACTATACCAGGGTTTGGAAGAGACTGGGGAAGCGGCTTCCGTGCTATCTTGTCCATCCATCAAGATATCGGTGACTTTTATTCTTTACAAATAAATTGTCCAATAGTTTCATTCACTTTTAACAGAGGTGCATTATTTTAACAAGTATTATTATCAACGAGGCTGTTCCTCTTCTTCGGTTATTGTTGTTTCTTCTACTGTGTTGGTGATTATTATTGTTTTGTATGTATTATGTTTTCCTTTTTATAAACTATAAAATGGGATTCAGGTTTCATAGGCTAGCCTAGAACGTTCTCTGCTCGGACGAACAAATGGTACGATTGATTCTCTTTTGACTGATACCGGGGCGTGCAGAGCAAGGCAGCGCAATTTGAGAAATGTAATCGGGGGGGGGGGGACTCGAAACATTGTGAAGACCGAAGAATAGCCAAGAAACTACCAACCTACCAAAAATGGCTCATCCTAAAATCTTCCATTTTGATATTGAATGATTGTTATTGTATAACAATAGATGACCGAAAATAATATTGATAATTTGACAACAGAACAGCTTTTAAAAATACTAATAAGCGAGACCATGTGATCGTCTATTAAACCGGGTACCCCCCCCCCCCACCAAAAAAGGGGAAACAAAGAATAATAATAATAATAAATAAAAATAAAACCTACATGTATTTTTGCGCAGTACTAAGCTATGATGTGTTCGAAGTACTTTATTTGTTCTTTATGTAAGTTTTTTTTATGTTAACAGTCTACCAATGTAGCAACAAATATGGTCGCTTTCCATACCCTTCCTTTTCGTTATCACAAGGTGCACCAATCATACTTTCATGTGAGAGACTAACCTGGTCTACCCACCTCCCCCCCCCCTTAATACCACACATGGACCGCCCCTAAGTCACATCCCCCAGCAGGTCACACGACGCATTCGAATTAGAGAGACAAAGGCTGACTTGGTTGTCGTCTGCGATGTGAAACTGAACCCGAATGAGAAAGTGTAACAAGGAGAAAAGTCAGTCCAGCCAAATGTTAGTAACAGTGTACCCGCCCGAGGCAAAACGGTTCAATTTATGCAATATCCATTGAACAGCAGAAGAAAGAAAAGTCATGCCACACCGTCAGAGATTCTACATCATTGTGGTTTTGGATGTCTGGGGCCAGGGTTGGTTGCACTTTGCACGCCGTGCAATCGTAGCAATTCCCCCATGAAAAAACCTCGGCCTCACTTGCTTTGTGATTGTACCATCTATGGCATTGAACAGTGTTGAGTTTCTCTTTGGTATAATGCTATTACAGACACACAACCCGCTTCAATTGCAGTGGATGGTGGTATGAAAGCGAACTAACTAATGCGGGATGATTTGTTGTTGTTGGTTTTTTTAAAGAGTGTACTAATGTTTGCCGCCGTTAAAAAAACAACACCCTATATAAAACAAAAAAACATGCCTGATGACAGAGCATCACTTGTAAATGCTTAAAGCATAATTTTACTTTCCACATTTCATGTGGGAATCACAAGGGGGAATCAGTTACAGCAGCTAGCATGATGCGCTTTTCTGGTTTAGCCAGTTTGTGATTTGAAAAGCTGAGTATTCTGTGATTCTTGAAAAATTGGTCCCTGACTTCGTGACGTTTAATGTGACGCTATCGATCAATTCGAACAAGCCTTTGTCGATGTAAATGTTGTATAGTATAGAGAACATAAAAAATCAGAAAAACATATCAGGGTATCATCTATTTGTGCAGCCCAATTCATTTACATGTTTGTTACTCATTTATTTAATTATTTTAACTTATATTATTGTTATGGTTCTTTACTTTTTATAATAAATACCGTTAAACAACGAGCCTTTAAAATGATTACCAACATTTTGTGACATCATGACGCCTTTTTGAGTCCAGGCGAAACAGTCCTTTGCTTTCCAGTAAAAAACACACAATCTGTATCTATGTCATTAACACTCTCCAGTGAAATATATACATATTTTATATAAAACCAGAAATAACCCAACAAAACGTGCAGTGACATAAATCTATTTCCACAAAAGGAAGATCTCCATGCGATCCTCGCCATTGATAACAAGGTTTTTGTTCATCTCTCTCCGACAAAATCACAACTCAAAACACCTGTAAATGTTTAATGAGACTTGTTTCAGATTATTGTCTGCGGGAGGAAATGGACGGAAGGGGTTGGTTCTATTACCCCGCTCTCTTTCCATCTCTCTCGCAAAGGCTCCCCGGAAAAAGCAGTCGGCAAGATGCTTCTTCCTCGGCTTCCTGAGAACACCGACTACATACAGATGCCGCTACGCTGCCACGGCACCCCGAGGATGGGAACCGTTGAACACGGCTTGGCAGAACCCGAGCAATTTCGGTATAACCTTCCTCCTCATCATCCCGAACGTGCCCTGGAGCAGTTACCCTGCCATCTGCCTGAACACCAGACACTCACCGCCATGACCACGGTGCTTGTACACGACGGACAAACGCAGCAATAATAGAATAACATGCAACTAACAGGATTATGGCTGGAAATGGTAACAGTTGTCGCTCCTGTTTGTTACTGGCTTCGTTTGGGCTCCTCCATCCCTCCTTACCTTGTCCATTTCAATTCGGTGTGTCTTACTACGGGGGAGCAATTACCCAGTGCCTGCGTTTTATGTATTAGCACATGCACAATTAATATGGGCTCTCGCTGTCTTATGTGGTCATTCTGTGTCAGTATCGCTTTAACCGTACGTTATAATCCATTACTCCATTTTAGAGTTAAGTGGACTAAAAAATTACCATGACCTGTTATTACGAGACTGGATTTGGTTATCGTTAAATCCCTTGTGAAGAGCCGATTTGTTGGATTTCCAACGTGGATTGGGATTTAATTGGAGCATAGATCCCTTCAAGTGGGAAGGCGAGCTCTTTGTGTTATCTTAGAGATGGAAATTCTATTTTTTAAAATCATACAAAATTAATTTCATTTTCGAACTAAAACATACACAAAGTCAAAATTATTACAAACAAATAATACATCATAAAACATAAAATAAAGCATAAATCTGACACCATTAGAAACAGACTGTTACTATAAAACTGCAAATGACCTAAAATTGATGTACGTGTCGTTACATCTCCGTGGTAGCACATGTGAACAGCATGTTAAAAATCAAAGTATTTTCAGCATAGCATTAGGACTAGAGCCGAAAATAAAAATGTAGTTTAAGCAAACACAGCCATTATCACAGTAGTCGACAGAATCTTTGGAAAAACTGAATAAATACAAATTTAATTTGTATCGTATTCAAGCCCATCTTTAACCATTTGGCAAAATGATCGTGTGTACAATGTACACATCATGCATAAAGTCACTCGGCGCAAGAGTTACTGCAATTAACTGGCACTAGGGGGCGCTAGACCAAAGAAATGCATGTATTTTGGATTCTCTATAGCTTCCTAGCAACCAAATGCTAAAATATTTGCTAAATATTCAAAAATATTCCACAAATATTTTTAAATCTCCCAATATCTTGAAAAGAACTAGAATATATTTTCTGTCAACTAAACTTCGTTTCTGTTTAAATATTTAGTTAGGTTAGCCTCATTTTTTAGATTGCTCATCCAAAATGCAACCCCACCCCCAGAACGATTAAACTGGCCAGCAGACTCCATTGAAAAATCGCCCTACCTTAATAGGGCTATTTAGATGGCTTGTGTACCCCTCCCCCCCCCCCCCAAATGCTCCATGCTGAAAGTTAACAACCCCAGGGGCACAATATTTGACCCCTTTTCAATACTCCGTAGAAGCCAGGACCTTCAAATCTTTGATTTACAGAACAAAAGTTGTCGGCTTACATTTTACTCATGAGGATATGGCGCATGTTTTTTCTCTCTAGTATTAGTTGACTGCATCCAGTTGTTATTTGGCTCTCGTTGCCACTAGGCTTTGCGGTGTGGCTATTTATTGTGACTGAATTATGGGTTTAATTTTAATTACAAATCTAAAATTCAATGCTATTAATCGAAACATGAAGCTGACATTCATCAGATGGAATAATAAATAATAAAAATGATGATGAATGAATCAAGCGGAAGCTAATGTTTTCTTTGGAGGAGAATGAGCTAAGACATTAAGATGGGCAGAACACTTGTCAAGAAGATTTGACAACAGGTGGCAACCTAGAAATGGAAAGAGAAGAAAAGGAAGACAGAAAAGAAGATGGAGAGACGAAATTCAAACGGACACAAATACAACAACTTGGGCTAGAAGAGCAAGGAGAAGAAAATGGAAACTGCATGAAGGAGGGCTTCATCGCCAATAATGGACGAAACAGCCCGATGGAGATGGTGATGATAAAATAAGACATGTATTTCACCTGAGACTGTAGCGTTAATGATCTTTATCTTGGTCCAACCATCTTAAATTCCCGCCCATACAACCATCTTAAATTCCCGCCCATACAACCAGATTGAGGCTTGACAGACGACGCAGTCAGTGCCATGTTCAGTATATTGTATGAACTGTTACTATAACAAAAAGGGAACATGACAAAGATAAACGATTTTAACGGCAAGTTAAAATGATTGAAAGAAACTTAGTTTTTTTATTTTATATTATTATCATTTATGTTTTTTTAGGGGGGGGGGTTCTTGAAGGTGGTTTTCTGTGAATTTATAAATAATTACATGTTTGTTTATTTACCATTACCTTGTAAAGCGCATCGAGACCTCTGAATGATGTATCACCTCTCATGAAATGGAATAGTCCAGATTGCACCACGAGATTATTAATGTACCTTTCTATTGCAACGTCACAGCCCAAGTTTTTGCCAACCAAGGTTGGACAAAAAAACTATGGGAAGCCATAAAATGCAAAGAAAAACAGATGCAACAGTCTGTAACAATGTTACACTGTTACACAAAATCCACAGATTAAGTTGAACTATAAGGGGATGTATTTTTTTATGAAAATTGGCAAAAATAATTAATACGGTCACGTTATCTGTTAACACGATTGAATGTTTTGCTAACATTCGGCCGTCCATACCAATCAGCGCGATTTGTTTTTTTAACACTAATATGGTTTAATTTATGACATAGCACTCACATGCAGTCATTTTTATATTGTTTCTTGCCGCCGAGTTCAATTTTCAGTTAGGGCTCTTGGTGGCAGCAGACTCTATTTTTAATCTGACATTGATGCTAAACAGTCCGTTATTAAAAAAGGAGGCGCAGAGAAATTCATTTCCGACATAAGAAGGGCGACAACTGAGCATTGTCATTCCCTCGTCAGTCCGTAAATCAAATGTGATTGGTCAATGCCCCGGCACTATAGACCGACCGCTGTGAGTGGCTAAGTGTTAAATGAAACATGATTGGTCAATGTCAAACTCGTGACGCCTTGAGGGGCGTCAGTCAAGTTGGGTTATGCCTGTCTCTCTAGCCCTTGAGGGGAGGTTTTCAAGACGGCTGAAATTTGCGAGGTATATCAATATTATAATTATTATTATTGGCGGCCAAATTAACGTTGCTTTAGAGGTGCTATCTCGTGCTTTTGTTGAGTAATTTCCTGCACTTAATTCTTACCAATTCCTCCTAATTAGAGCATATTGTTATGCATCTAGTTTTCTATTGGATTGATCACAGCAAGCCGATTGAGATATATTTTAATCTATGAATCTATGGAAGTGTCTTACTTCGTCTACTTAGCCTAACCCTACAATGGTTTCAGTTCCAGTGTGGTGTGGTGAGCTTAATAAACGGAAATATTGAGCTAAGTCTCCTCGTCCAACCTAGAACGTTCATTTCGAAAACAAAGTGCGTTCCCAAAGGAACTCTTAGCTGTTCGTGTGGACGTTCGATGATTGTAGCCGAAAGTAACGCATGACGTTCTAGATATAACGTATTTGTCCATTATTAGAGTAGTGTTTCAAAATGGAACGTTGCAGCCCAGGTCCCGATTATCACTCTCTTTAAAGGTATTATACAGGATTGGTAGAGCTGAAACAAATATCCGCAGACAGTGTTTTTTTTTGTGTGTGATCAACCATTTACATGAAATAACAAACCTGTGAAAATTTTAGCCTTATCCGTTGAATGAGTCGGAAGAAAATAGTGAAAAACCACGCACAATTTTCATCATGTAAACACAATGTCCTTAATTTTGGTGGCAACAACCAACATCAGCAGACTTCATTGCAGAGGGATATATTTTACAGGAAAAAAAATGAAAGTATGAACTTCACATATTAAATTAAACAATGATGGTTTATCCTTACTAATCCTGTATAAAAGATTTCAACAGCCCCACCCACTGAACAAGTGTTCACCAGTTGTGGTTGTGCAATTTACACGGTCCGAAAACGTGGTAAAATCTATCATTTTTCAGACCCTTGTGGTTTACCGACCTACCCTGGAATTAGCTCGGTGTCCGCGGTTTACCACAGTTAGAAGATCATATTTTACCCCCAGAGGCTGCAAACCCACAAAGGGTTCAATATCAATAGTGTTGTTCACAAGCCCATTAGCCATTAGTGAACTGTAGAAGAATGAGTTGCAATATATTGATATACTCGTTTACGTCTTCCATTAAATACTGATGAGATTCTATCTTATTTAACTTTGTTACTGCACATTTTGAGAATTGCACCCAAATTGTTATTTTGTTCGAGCAACACACTTTGCATGAAACGAGTGAGACGTTTCTTCTCTAAAAAATTATAAAGCCACCACAAGCCCCCCCCCCCCTGCCGTGACGCTTTCATAAAACCACAATCTTGACTTATACGATTCACACACTATTCTTTTCTAAAAAGGTGGATTTTAAGTTTACAATTTATGGCAATGACCGATGAAAATGACTAGGAGGCTGTGAGTGTGACATGTATACACAAGTGCCCCGAATGCCTTTGGGCTCCAGACCATGAACTGTAACTAAATCAGTACAACACAATCTTCAGAATACACGGTATGTAGGCTTCACAGGGTGCGGTCCCACACCAGGTTTACATCCCTCTTCGCCCGTGTCCCCCCTCATGGTTACTCGGTCGGCTTTGTTGTCAGTTTTGACGGCAGAGAAATATGGTTGTAAGTTCACCCAATTCGTCATTAGAAGATCAAGCTTACAGATAAGAAGGGAGAGTAAAAGTAGGTCAAACGCAGTTAGCCTGGTCCACTTTTTCGCCCTTTTTGAGGCCAGATGTGCGTTCTCATCAGAATGAGGAGGAAAAAAAATCCTCTGATTTTTGTGTGTGTGCACCGTATATTATTGAATCAATAATGTTATCATACACACGATGCCCTCTAACACGTTCACTACTTTCTAATGGGTCGAAATGCTATGCCCTGCCTGTAATGATGACCGATGATCCTTTTTGCATAAAGGCGGGCTCGGTCTACCCCCTGTTCTTTTATCGGTCTCTCAGTACAGAGACATTTCCTAACGATTCGTGTTCGTGCTTCTGGATATGCACATCAAGCACAGAAAGGAAAAAACAACACTGGGGGAAAAAACCAAGTCATCCATCCAACTGAGATAACCAGTTTAGGAACAAATCGGTAAAGCTTCACACACATCTTTATTTGATAAGTACAACTAAAGTTCGTTGTCAGTGCAAACTCTAGCTCAACCAAAATTGCCCGCAAGATTCATTTTTTCTTCTGAACTAAAAATGCTTATTAAAGGAACATTACAGAATTGGTAAGAAACAAACTTGTAAAATATACTTTTTGATCACAGATTTACATAAAACTTACACGGTCTAATGATGATGATAGTAGAAAACATCCCTTGAAATATTTCTGTCTGAAATGCCATTTTGATGAGAAATGAATAAACTGATTTTCCGATTGGAGATTATCGCTCGGTGAGCGTTTTATTCATTCGTTGAATCTATATGATTTCATGCAAATGTGTAATCGGTTTTTCACTATTTTCTCGTGACCCAGATGGCCGATCGATCTCAAACTTCTACAGGTTTGTCAGTTTATGTATATGGTGGATTACGTAAAGTGTTTACACTGCCAGCAACTGTTTTGTTAGCAAAAACCAATTCTGTAATGTTCCTTTAACATGTAATAGTTGTTGTTTGTTCTTTTTTACGTTTTGCAAAAACACTCGACGATGATTAAAATCGACACCAAAATGTAATTTGATGTTCATGACTAACATTAAAGTTTGATCATATATAGTCTATTTGAAATCAATGCAAAGAAAAGAAGATAAAAAATGTATATCCATCGGATATGCGTTCATTTTTTTCTGAGAATATTCTTGTGGACGAATGGAATCAAGATCTATGCACGCAGTTACTTTTTTATATAAAGACAAAAATGGTTTCGCATTCAACATTCTAAATCTGAGGGTTTAATTTTGTCAAATTTGTTTCGTTTTAAAGAAGTGCTGGACACATTTACAAGGCACATGGGTACACCATCAGTAAAAGTAATGTTAATATAAAGTGGTGATGCACTATTAATCACGATGTGATTAACAACAAATATTAAACATTAATATATTGTTTTGGCTTTACCTATACACCGATGTGTGTAAAGCACACTCAGTACTTTCCAGAGTCCTGTGAAAACAAAACCCACATGCATAATTACTCGAGTGGGATTCGAACCAACGACCTTTGCCATTCTGGAGCAGATGTCCTACCACTGGACCACTCGTTAACTAGAGGCAGTTGAATCCTATATTTTAGCAGTGGTACCGCAACAATTTAATAGACGTTAAACTTTGCATTAGGGATAAAGAATATACACCAATGAATCTCACAGCTTATTTTCCTTTTACACACACATCCGTGTGTGGTTAAAACCAAATAATATTATTTATCCCCGATGCAAATTTAACATTATATTAAATTAAACATAATGTATCTAAAACCTCACTTGCAACAAGGTTGTAAGAACTATTCCCTTTGAGACTTGTATTAAAGACTACGTCATTTATTCTTCGAGAAAAATGATGATTGCTGACTATGACTTGAAAAGGTACTTTCATAAAAAGCAGCTCCTTTTGTGACAAAGTATAAAATAAACAAATCAAGTCCTTCTGTTATATTTTTGGATATGAAAGTATGTATAAAATGTTTATCACTTCATAGGTTTACCGTTCTAATATAGTGGATTAGTAGCAGTGGCAAGGTGAGACACTTGGTGTGGAGGGCAAGCTGGGGCAAGTACATCATTTGATGGGGGCTGCTTAACGTATTTCGAAACTTTCATCTGTGCATTTTTTGTTCTTCAATCTCATTTCGGGCAAGGGGGCGAGGGTTCTTCCCCATGCCCCCCGCCCCCTCTGGTTACGACACTAATTAGTGCAGGATAAACACATCAAAGCAAGATGAAATATTCACTTCCCTTCGAATTTCACACCTTTTTCCCCTTTTTTCACCAGTTTGGGAAGATGACCCGTAATTGACAATTTCCAGTTTTATTTTTAACAGCTTCAAGTTGATCTATCTTTTTTTTTTTTTTTCCAAGGCTCTCCTGATTGGCCAACCTGGAAATTGAATAAGATAACTTGTTTATCCCCCTCTTCTTTTCTGGAGAATTGAGTGAGACGTTCAGATCACGGCTAATTTGGACAAAGATAAGAACACGTACCCCCACAATAGATCTTCATCAGCGAGCTGCGATTTATGTTCTGCATCAAACACAGATCAGTGGGACTCGAACTGCACATCAGGGAATAGTATGTCACCTCTTCGGGTATATGATGCTCCAATCATTACTAAGGTAGGGAATCAGACAAGGCCGCCTTACGAAGACATAATGGTGTCTAAAAAAGAAATTCCATGGAAGCCGCAGGTTTTTCCCATCACAGGGTGATCAACGATGGCTTGTTTAAGACCGAATTGCTTTGAATAAATAATCGTGCCAAAGTTTACCCTCTCCATTATGATTAACTCATTGTACAGAGTGGAAACATATGGAATGGTACCAAACACTGTTTTTTTTTTTCTTCTATATTGTTGTATTCCTTGTAAAGTGAATCAACACTGACTGACAGAGATTGATTCTGGGTATACACTGTGCCCTTATGTCTAAATGGAACAAATGTTACAATATTTAGGCCACTTAGAATCAATCCGTCGTAGAAAATAGGCCTTTTTATCTATCGGCCATATGGGTGTCAGGCCTTGACGTACGCTCATCCGTGAGACTTGACCAGTTCGACAGATTTCCCATACAATCCCGACGGTTTCCCCAAACAAAAATTGAAAACAAACCCGATGATTTCGGGGGGCCCCACAAAGACAAAAGTGCCTCCCGATGGTATAGAGAAGAGTTTTTTTGGAGGGACGTTTGGTGTTCGTTACAGACGACCCGCACGCATTACCACTATCTGCTCTGTGCTGTTCCGCACGTGGGACTGTTTACCATGCCCCGTGATATGACATGAAGGGGGCCTAGTAGAGTTGCGGAGCAGTGCTCGGGCGGTTGAAGTCCTGCCACGCGTTATACTCTGCATTAAACAGACGCGCATGTAACGTCGTTCCATCAACCGAGATACCATTGAATGGCATCAATAACTCCTTACCAAAACCGAGTCCCTTAAAATTGTAACCCCAGGTTTTGAATAAAAATGTCTTTACATGGTCGATGAAATGCATCTTT
This sequence comes from Pycnopodia helianthoides, assembly GCA_032158295.1. NCBI lineage: Eukaryota > Metazoa > Echinodermata > Asteroidea > Forcipulatida > Asteriidae > Pycnopodia > Pycnopodia helianthoides. The sequence goes on from CM063251.1 coordinate 20,511,270, forward strand.
TAACACAATATTTTGACGTGGTTGGTAGCATGTTGTTGTTTTTTATACGTAAACAAATTTACGAAATATTGTAGAAGCGTTTTAGAAAAACACCCTCAATCAAACTTAAACATGTACTGCATGAGACGCGAAATTACCTCTTATTCTCGTGTATGCGGTGAGCATGAAAATGTTATCTTTGAAGGGCCCTGGCATGCTCAATCAAATATGTAAAGGTTACTGGAACATTCTGCCAGGGTAATCAGACCTTGTTCGCATTGACTGTTTGTTTCTGTTTTGTCTGCTTTTATCACTAGCTTTTCGTTTATCAATGAATAGGCCTAAATGAATGAATAAATGAATGAATGACATACTAGGGGAAAGGGGGTTCTCCGCACCCCTGTGTAATTTTAAGCATACATACTCATTTCAAAGAGAGTCTAGTTTAATATCCCAAAAGGCCGCATACTAAAAGCCACATTTGCCATGATTAAGATTTACCTTTCAAAGTTCAATAGGGGTGTGAAAGTGTTTTCAGACCGACCCCCCCCCCCCCCTCCACCTCACCGTACCGACCCTGGCTAAATAATCTGGACGCAAACCCCAATGATACACTTTAGAAAGTCTGGAAAACTTCTCGTTTGTGGTACCCCCCCCCCCTATATTGAGCTAGCCTCTCTTTAACGGGAAGCTTGGTGTTTTTGAGGTAAAGACACAAGTGTTAGAATGCGGAAGACATTGGTTCGATTGACACAAGTGTCGGTTTATGACTTCGATCTCCGTCTATTTGTCTCACTGTTTCGCCCAGAAGGGCTCGTCGTCTAAAAAAAAAACGCCGAACAGTTCTGGGAAAACATGGGCCTAAAGGGAAACATGGTCTATGGGAAAAAATAGGCCCCAAAAAACCTAGAATTAACTATCCAGTAAATTTCCCTGGCTTTGAAAAGGCCCCAGTTGTGATTTTGAACTAGAACGCCATCCACGCTCTTCCTCGAAACTTCTCACACACTCATTACATTAAGTGAGAAGTGTCGAGACTTGACGATCAAAAAACACAAGTCCGGCCATAATGTGTTTGTATTTTTCAACGTGTAAACTCAGTCACCATAGCGTCTTTCCGTTTCGGCCCCGTGGGAGCGAGCGAGAGCTCTCTCGTCCCAAGTCCCGGACTTCAAAAAAAAAAAAAAAAAAAAAAAAAAACAGGGAGTACCGCGTTCGTTTTTTTTTCCCCACGATGTGTAAGCATGATCATCAGAGAGTTGTTGTCAAGTTCATAGAGAAAATAAATTAATCTCTTCGTGGAAGCTATAGCAACTCAAACAGAGCTGTTTGTTTATGTAATTCAGGCTGTATTTAGCCATCAGTATGTCGAGGCTTTGACAAACAGTGGCGCGATCGTGGGGTGGACGAGCGTGCTGAAGCCCCCCCCCCCCCGGCCGAGTGGTCCAGTCACCCGGAGTGGTAGTTACACCAAACCAATAATACAGATCGTTATTTTAATTAGACTGTTTCTACAAGTATTTGTATAAAGTATATTGTTTCAATCAGTTTGTCTTACTCGATCCAACCACATGCGATCATATCTGGTCTTTAGATATCCAACATCAGGGTAGCCGTGGCTTATACATTGTCCGGTATTAAAATACCCGATGAAAAGCAATGGGATTTCTCCAGCCCGTACGAGCAACACCGCAACGTAGTCAAATACACTCAGCAAATATTTGAGAAACTCTGCATGGCTACTATGGCAACTACATTATATTGAGTCACCACCATGTAGTTTACTTCGTTGTCAGGCAAAAGACCACCCCGCTCTGATTCAAGACCGAGAAAATCAGCTAGCCGGTTTTTATTAAACATTAATCGAGTAAGTTACTGCTCAACCAGAGTATAGAGCGGAGGTTGGGGGATGAAGGACCCTCAAGGATGCACTGCGAGACGGTAGGAGGACGGGAGGGTACCCGCTGAAGATGCGGTCCCAGAGAGAGAGAGAGAGAGAGAGAGAAAAAAAAAAGCTCCTCCACCAAGACCGTGACCACAAAACACAAACTAAGAGATAAGTGTTGACAATGCGAGTGGAACAGATGGAGAACGGTGTTCAGTGAAGGTGGCTATTCTAAAGTAAAGTTGTCTTGATTCTGAAAATAGATAAACATTGACTTTTAAGAAAAAAAAGTACAAAATGCATTAAAACTTTTTCTCGGAGTAAAAGTGTTGATTTTTGTAAAGTAAACAACCTACTTTAATGATAACATTTTCAAAGTAGTGTTTAAACACTTCTTATTATTGCAAGATACTTTAATGTTCCTATTGAAAATAACATTTAAAGAAGAGTAAAATGTTATACGTCAGCGATGTGTACATCTTACTTCGAGTTCGTATGTGTGGTTTACCCTTTGCGAACTTCTGTTAAAGAGCACTCGAAACCAAATATTCCGGTGATTTTTTGACAGGAAGGTGTTGAAATCTTTGGTGCGAAAAGCTCTCGTTACGAAGAATGCGACTTTACCCCAAAATTTGAGAGTAAAGTATGACAATTTGGTTGAAGTCAGTCGGATAACTAACCCTGCGGTCCTGCACGTGGAGATTTAAATATAATTCAAATCTTTTGACGGTTGAGAGTTTCCATCGACATCTGTTCATTTAAACGTTGACATTCAGCTATTAACATGACCTCTAAGGGCTGTGTCATTATTCATCATCTTCCCTACACAGGTAGCTGAAAGCCTACAGGTTACAGTGCTAGTCGCTTTAAGGACCCAAGCTCCATTGCAAAGAGATTACAAATAATATGCACTCTTGTCAAGGGTAGTGTGCACAGATAAATTTTGCTAAGCAGAATCATGTTCCAACCCCACGTGTGTCAAGTAATAAGTTCTCCAGCTTGCAATATTAGTAGTTTAAGTACAGTAGTCTTGTATGACTTACGGCAGATCTCAGTTATGACAAAGAATCGAGACAATATTACAATTGGTGACTCTCTACTCGTTAGACCACCCCGACACTTCAAGCCCTTCAACGCGACAATCAAACCTAATTCATGCAATTGACTCCAATCTAGAGTGCTTCGATTTCACCTCGTCAGTTTCGATTTTCTGTCTCATTTCTGTCGAAAGTGTTATAATTCAAATACAGCATTCCGTGAGAACCACGGAGTAAACTAGCTAATAGCATGAATGTTAAGTTCGTGTCATTGCATGGGGTTGTGAATGGAATGACTTGTGTTAGTGAGGTGCCCAGTGCTGGCATCGCAGTGGAGAAAAATTAACATAAAACTCATCGTGTACACTGCATCATACAATGAACATTCATCTACTAATGTTGTAAAATGGAATGTGACTTTACATTTTGGAACACCAAACGACCACAAAAATTGTCACCAAGAACGCCCCCTGTTGACTCTGTCAACGGATGAAAGTCCTATTATAACAACGTTAGTCATTTAACTATAATTGATGGTCATTTTCATCTGCAAATTGGAAGTGAAGCACAGTCATAGCCCCACCCCCTCCACCCTCACAGTTTCCAGTCTACTAACTAGTTCCAGCTATTCACCATTTTGTCAATGAGACATACAACTGTAAAGTTAAAAGTGTATTGATTTATTTTTAAAGGTTATGGGTAGAGCTAACAAAATAGTCGCAGACGATGTTCTTGTCTTGTGTTTTCAACCATATACACGAAATAACAAAAAAATGTGGAAATTTTGGCTTACTCCGTTGTGTGTGTCAGTAGAAAACAGTGAAAAACAATGCACAATGTTCAGTATGTGAACACATTGTCCTTAATTTTGGTTGTAACAACCGAATTCAGCTGTTGCGGTTTTTGTGTGTGTTTTTTCAGATTTATCGAATATGACTTCGTTTCAGAGGGAAATATTTCATAGAAAAGTGGTTCTAGTATGAGCTTCAAAATCAGTAAGCTTCCAGACTAAAATTAAACAATGTTGTTTTTTATCCTTATTACCAATCCTGTATAACACCTTTAAAATGATAATAAATAAATTTTTAAAACAGCAATAAAGGCTATCAAACAAACATCCATAAATCTCACAAAGAACCAAGCACCATAGCCAAATATTTCAGTTAAAATGCACAAATAAGTCAAACATGACTGATTTGTCATTAACTATCAAATTCTCCCCTGTCCATCTGACAATCTCATCAGGTTAATAACATAACAGAACATGTTACTGCTGTGGCTTCATGGCTATTCCTCTGCACGGTGATCACTCGATCGTGATGATGTTCGGACAGACCAGTCCCCCCTCAAAGCACCAATGTTGAACTGTCTCTTTAATGCACACATGTAGTTCACATCGCGCCGGTGTGTTGTTGACTGTTGATCCTGATGCTCTGCTGGCAGAGAGGTAGACAGTAGTCCTAGTGCCACTGTTGTACTTTCCATTTTGAACTAATGAGCGCAACATAGACCAACGGGGGCAATGTTATCGATCAACCTCGGCTTATAAGGACGAGTTGACCTAGTTTCGGTATCATTGCAGGAACCCCCACCCTAACCCCAGACAGACTCTATTCCAGACCCTCGCATCTGTCAGAGCCTCGTTGTAGCAGAAGACACTGCTTAAACGTGCTTTTGTTTTTGTTAAGCAGAATTTAGGAGGGGGACCAGTAAGAGTTAATGCCTACTACATTATAGCGTCTTGGTTGGCAGCGTGTGCATTCTTTTACTAAGCATGGATTCCCATGTTAAGTCAATTTGTGCGCTTCTCTATCTGTGATAGTTAAAGACTCACGCCGTGCTGTCTTCCATAGCGCGTTTAGGTTTTACTCCACATAGAAATTTGGCTGGTAGTGATTGTTATCTACAAAGGATGTGTTCGTGATGAACATCGGGTTCTGCCATTTGCATGGCCCTCTATATACGGGTCGCTTTATATAAACCAGGGAAGACAGACTCCTTCCCCTGTCTGCAGTTTCTGGACCTATGAGTGACCCCTGTGTAACCCTTCCCTTACATCACCTCTTGATCCTAGCACCCAAACCTCCTTCTTTCCAGCTGTGGTATTTCATATTAATCACCTCCCCTCGTTAGTTAGTGTCACACCAATGCAGAAAGTGCACAGCGCACAGACTATGTTCACACCCAAATAGCCGTTGGGGGAATTCACTCCCAAAATAGCCGTCGGGTATGCTGTCCATCTTGAAGTCATTTTCACCTGATCTTTAACTTGAAACTCAAGATTTGTTTACTTGACCTCGTCAATCATTTGAATCCTTCCTAAATTGATCTGCATTTTAAGGAACTTTTGACTATACATCAGGGATACAATTATTCTAAGGTGATTGTGTTTTTCTACTCTAATTACGTCATACTAATTAAAAGTACACCGCAGTTTACTTGACCTTATCATTAACTTTGTGCTATATCACACTCAATAAGTGGTTTGTTTGTTGTTTGTTTGTTTGTTTCTGTTTTTTTATTTTCTGTGTGGGTGGATTAATAAGTTTAATTGTTACCTGTCAAAAGTATTTCTGGAAAAAAAAAACATTTAGAGGACGCTAAATTTTTACAAATTAACCAAACTCATTTCAGTTTACACTATTAACAAAGTGGCATAGTTTATTTCAATAATTCAGTGTACCATTGTTGTTTTAAATGGGCTGTGGAAGATCAGTAACAAATGATTGTTTCATTCAAACAATTGCAAATGGATATTTTGTTGTTGTTTAGAATTACTTATTCAATAACTTGGCTAATATTCTGCTCTCGTTATTGGAAATTGTCGATTGGATTTGGGGCTTAAAAGATCTCAGCTGAATCCAAATCGAACCAGAACCAACAATTCTCAAAGTTAACATGATGAGATCTCTCTTGACCTTATGTTTTATTCATTTTAACATCATTATGGGTTGTGAGTAACACTAACAAGTGGTCTGTTGAACTGGAAAATATAACTGAAACAGACATATGTTATTCAACTCCAGTTTGACTTAAACGTTTTATTATATGTCGTGAATATCAGAATGAATTTGCCATTTATTGGGACTACACATACTGTCACGAACGTACTTTTTTGTTATTGTATTGAAAAATCAAAAACATATCTCCCGGGATGCTGGATGCTGTGGTCTGATCACAGCGGCGCAAGATTCAAGTGTTTTGTCTGATGTGACGTTTCTGTTCTGGTCGTCACTGCGAGACAGACTGTCAGTTAATGCCTGTATCATCTGCTCTCAAACCACTGGCTACGGGGACTGGAAGCTGTTGCTCATCACACCAACGTGGTGTTTTCGAAAACACTGGTTTGGCTGCGGCTTGGGTTATTTAGGCCGTCTGAAGCGAATGTTGGCTGGCTACACGATGACTGAATTATGAACTGGTGTCGAAGCCGTAGTGCGTTGCTATTGAGTTGTTATCACAGTCAGCGTTTCATTGTCACCAACTCATTAATGATAAAGATGAACATCTCAACATCGAGTCATGACCATCGTATCATAAATAATGAAGATGACGTCATCGTTACATCACTACCTCACCACAACCATCAGTTACTGTCATTATTATTAACTTACACCGATCATTGTGCTTATTTTTTAATAAGATATATCAATTTGTAAGTCACAAAAAATGGAATGATCTGTCGCAAATTGCTTACCAACCATTCTGACCTGTGGCGTAAGTGCAAACATGTCAGTAACCTCGCATTTCGACCCTATAGTCGAGTCTTTTTCAAAGGCTAAAACAGTCACCACGTTATCAAGGTATTACTAATGAATATGATATAATCAATTCACCATAATCATCACACATTAACAGTTAAAGGAACGTTACAGAATTGGTAAGAACAAAACTTGTAAAATATACTTTTTGATCACAGATACATAAAACTTACACGGTCTAATGATGATGATAGTAGAAAACATCCCTTGAAATATTTCTGTCTGAAATGCCATATTTGATGAGAAATGAATACACTAATTTTCCGATTGGAGTTTATCGCTCAGTGAGCGTTTTATTCATTTGTTGAATCTATATGATTTCGTGCAAAATGTGTTATCGGTTTTTCACTATTTTCTCGTGACCCAGATGGCCGATCGATCTCAAACTTCTACAGGTTTGTCAGTTTATGTATATGGTGGATTACATAAAGTGCTTACACTGCCAGCAACTATTTTGTTAGCAAAAACCAATTCTGTAATGTTCCTTTAAAGATGAAGTCATTATCATTGTTATTCAATCAACGCCGTAATCATCACCATGACAGCTACTCAGAAGGCAACAACAAGAAGACAAGAGTAAACAATCAGGTGACAACAAAACTGCTAAGTAGACAAAATGCTTCCAAGCACAGAGGAATATGAGGGCAAATTCATGGACAACATTGCCGTTCGATAAATTATTTGTAGCTTCTTCTTTTTTTGTTTCCAGTTTTGCTGATTTTACAGAGAGCTAAGATTGTTCTTAACTGTGTATCAATCTTAATTGCTAAGCAAAGTGTGATGTCACAACAGAGTTTGCTAAATGGTACTATCGGCAACTCATCTTAAGATGAATCTTAGTGCTTGTTGAAATCGGGCCCAGGTAGATTTTGCAAAACAGCCATCCATTATAAATAATTAAACCCACTTACCCTTATCCCTCTACGTCGTGACGTACTTTATCACAACAATAACTTCACAGATTTCCTGCGGTCCAATGCAATTTTGTTTTCTTATTTTTTAAGCAGTTCATTTGTGCCCTGCGTGCGAAAGTTTTATGAGTCGGTTGTTTTTCCGACAACTGATTATTTTTGATTTGTCATTAGGCGAAACATAGCTGCTCACTTGTCATAATGTTAGGTCTTGTGCGTAATTTTCTCCTCGTGTACATTTCAATCCGCTGACAATATTACATTTTAACCATTTATGGAAATTGTCGTTATGAATGGGCACTGCATGTCAACACACCACACAATCACACTATTTTGACATCACAGCGGTGTGAGAAACATCGCCCGTCGTGATTGGTCCGTGTTGGGTCACATGGGTTGAGACTCATTGACACTGCGTTCTGATGGGCCGTGATCTTGCAGTCAACTCTCGTTCTATCTGTAAACAGCTGCGATGGTCCGGAGTGTGCTGGGACTGAGAGATAGTACACTAAGTCGGGAGCACGGAGTTTCACGGACTCATTCACCGCACCGGAGCGGCAGAGAGAGGCTAGGCAAAAGACAAATCATGGAGAAATCGGCGGCCACGATGGGGCCAACTTTCGCTGACTACGGTGACCACGGTGGGGTGTATTCCACCATGAGGGGCCTGGACTATGTAGGGAACATGACCCAGGGGTTGTATCATGGTAAGCACTATGCGACTTTGGAGTCGCACGGACCTCAGACTCAGACAGGTTGCTTCTCGCATCTTAGCGATCACACTGGCCAGAGAATTCATGATTTAAATCCCACGGGTTGTGCTTTGAATTATATATACAGCGGTGCATCGTATACGTACAGCAGCTCCGATGCGAACCCTTATCAGCAGAGCACCACGGACAGTAACGGGAACGGCGTTGATTATGCCCACATCCAGCGGCATGGGAGGACAACCTCGTCCACACCCACCGCACACTACAACGGTAATTATAGCGAGAATGCCACCAGTTTGAACACCACACCGGCGAGGAGCTCTCGGCTTGACCAGGGAAGCGATTCACGGCCGGTGAACAGTGACCCGGACCGGCAGACGACTACAGCGGCCACGGCACCTGCTGAACCGCAGCCGAACGGGGAGACAGGCATGTACAACTGGATGAAAATCAAGAGAAAACCACCCAAAACAGGTAAGCTCATTGCACCTATGATTAATGACATCTCTCAGTCTTACAGCATACAGGTGGTTCAAACTCATACATTGTGTACCGGCTTTTGATAATCCAATTTAACATCTACATGAGCGGTTATTTATTATAGAAATATCCAACCTTTGTTCAGATATGTTTTTCAAATTCATCACCTCAGCGTAACGTTTGTTTGTCCTCAGAAACACACTATTGGATGCCGATGTTCAGTTACCTCCCAAAAGGCAATGACCTGCATAACTGAACTTCCGTCTGTATTCCCCCCTATCACGGATTCGGGTGTTCTTCCCTAACACCATATCCCTATCGATGTATCGCACCTTCTTTCTTTTCTTTTTTCATTTTAAACGGTGTACACAGGTTACGCTTATAATCCAGGTGAGCAAGTAGTGAATGAAGAATTCGCCGCGTCTTGTGTCAATTCGTTTGCTCTGGCGGCACGTGTTGTCGTCGCCGACCGTCGCACTTTTGACTCCGTGTGCTTCCTCGCTGCTAAACAATAACACGGTCCCTTGCTCACAGCGCGAGCAAAACTGCCAGTGCTGTCAGGAAAAATCTGCCTGTGTACGGTCGGCTAGGCTTCCGTATCAAACAACCGCTGCATCACATAACCCGTAAATGAGAATTATTTGACGGCTTTAATGGTGCGCTGTGTTTTGGGGAGGCCTATTTGCGGTCTGTTTGTCCGACTCCTAAAGTCATCAAGTTGCAGAATTTCTTCATTATATAGGCACAGACCTCTGCATATGCTTTGTAATCAAAAATGGGCGAAAGCAGTTCTGCGTGACGAAGCCGCTAATATCGCTTCGGCACGTAATTTATGCTTCATTCTACAAAGCAGATGTAATTCATATTGTGTGAACTGTAGCTGGTTGGGTTCTAGTTTAATTGGGACGTGCACGGTAGACAGAAACCATAGCATTATGGAAGACGGGCAATTTCAGGTATTATGCAATCAATAACCTAACATTAAGTCTTATTAAATTGTACCCCCTTAGAGATTAAGATATGCGTGAGTGATTCATAAAAGCCAAACGATGATGTTTAATTCTATTTTCAATTGTAAAGCATTAACAATTTATCCAGTACCGTCAATACAACCTGCAGTTCACCTTGAACAGAACTGCTCCAATTACCTCGTGGCGGCTATCATCATTTGAAATAAATCTACGAGAATGGTTTCTGAACTTCAAAATGTACTTGTAACCAAGTCTTTATTATTATTACTGCCATAAGCAGTTCCAGTAAACCACCTTGATCAATTCTTTCCACGTGTTTAACCGAAATCAAAACAGGTGTATTTCAAACCCAGCCGTCAACAGCCATGTTAGAGTACCCTATCACCACCACCCCCCCCCCCCCTTTCCCCGCCTCGTCTACACACATCCTCAACAGAATATCCGAGAGCAACAAATCTCTTGTAACAGTGATCGAAAAACTCAAGAGTACCAACATGGAATTGTTTTCATCTGTCCCTCAGTGTCTCGATGATTTCGAGTGCAGATCACTCGAAAATGAATTCTAGCTCGTGGCTATGAAATTACCCCCGTACTTCGGTATCTGATCTGAGATGCCGTAACGAGTTATTGGCACGCAGGACGGCATAATGACATTTTCATTATAAAAGCTGACAAAAAATCAACCTGGCAGTAAATTATGAGTTTGTGACAAAGGGTTGTTGTGCGTGGCGTGTTGATCGCGGTTAACAGGTTCTACGACATATGTAGTTCCTATATTAACTATTATAAAGAAAATAACAACATGATGTGTTTAATGTTAAAAACAGGTGTTGGAACTTAAATGGTGAATATCAATTACTTTTTTCGTTATTATTTTGGTTTAAACATTTCGTGATTTTCAAAATCACATATGGGTTTTCATTTTGAGAAATGATTTCTTGAAAAGTTGTCTTGAAAAGTGATAACGTCTCATGTATAAAATGACTGGTGAAGTCAATACACATACTGGTAACTCAAACAAACATATTGTAGCTCCAACCATTATGCGGATATTTCTTTTCAGTTTTTACTAATTTCATCTTATAGTCGAAATGAATTAACTTTATCTTATATAAAGTTTTGTTTCAGTTGAAGAATAAGTTTGAGTGTTATCACTATACACATTTGTCTCTCGTTGTCATTACAAGAAGTATATTGCTTTCGATATCACGTGGCTTCCCATACCCATAGCATTTTCCAATATTTTCCCTAATATTACGTAATTAACTCGATACTATTCCTTGTCTTCCTGTACATGTGTTGCTATTCCATTACGTTTGACACATTTTTATTTCAATGATTTTTATTCTGTCCATGCCTGGGCCTAAATGATACGACTGAATCAAAGATCATATAAATTATCTAATTCATCATATGTAATTTCTTTAATATATACCATGTCCATTAAACCGTTTACATTTTAATATTTCCCTTGTCTCGTTTTCTTATTCGATCCAATCAAGATGTATTTATATTGGACAGTGTTGATTGGTTGTTTTGCTATATACAATTATAAAATAGTACAGAGAGGACTTAGACAAAGACAAAAGTCTATATGAGCATCACCTAATGTCTTCATAGCCTAAATCTAGACAAGTTTAAAATCACGATAGCTGCCTCTACTGGCATGGCACAATATGCTGTATTGTCTTTGTTTAGTTCCCTGTGCTTTGGCTTTACAATGGCATAGGCATACAGGCAGATTACTCGGTATATCCCATGCATTCCTGAACCAAATTCTCGTTTATTTGTCTTAACATTGATTACCAACTCGACAAAGGCACATTCCTTTGTATCCCATACATTCCCTGTTTGATTCCATGTGCTTTGTCTTCTCACTTTGATGCCAATTTGACAAAGATACATTTCTTGTTATCCCATACATTCCTCGTTTAATTCACTATGCTTTGTCTTCTCAAATTGATTACTATTTTCATAAAGACAGATTCCTTGTTATCCCATACGTTCCCATTTTAAATCTCTATGCTTTGTCTTCTCACATTGATTTCCAATTTAACATATACATATTCCTTGTTATCCTAAACATTCCCTGTATAATTCTCTATGATTTGTCTTCTCACGTCACATTGATTGCCAATTTGACAAAGACACATTCCTTGTTATCCCACACATTCCCTTTTGTACTTCCTTACGATTTGTTTTCTTACATTGGTTGTCAATTTGAAAAAGACGCATTTCTTGTTATCTCATACATTCCCTGTTTAATTCCAAACTGATTGCCAATTTCATAAAGGCACATTCCTTGTTAACCCATATGCATTCCCATTTTAAATCTCTATGCTTTGTCTTTTCACATTGACTTCCAATTTGACAAAGACACATTCCTTGTTATCCCATACATTCCCTTTTGTACTTCCATATGATTTGTTTTCTTACATTGGTTGTCAATTTGAAAAAGACACATTTCTTGTTAATCCATACATTCCCTGTTTGATTCCATATGCTTTGTCTTCTCACTTTGATGCCAATTTGACAAAGACACATTTCTTGTTATCCCATACATTTCCCGTTTAATTCACTGTGCTTTGTCTTCTCACATTGATTACCATTTTCATAAAGACAGATTCCTTGTTATCCCAAACATTCCCATTTTAAATCTCTATGCTTTGTCTTTTCACACTGATTTCCAATGTTGACAAACACAGATTCCTTGTTATCCTAAATATTCCCTGTAGAATTCTCTATGATTTGTCTTCTCATGTCATATTGATTGCCAATTTGACAAATACACATTCCTGGTTATCCCATACATTCCCTGTTTAGCTCCATATGCTTTGTCTTCTCACATTGATTGCCAATTTGACAAAGACACATTCCTTATTATCCAATACATTCCCTGCTTAATTCTCTATGATTTGTCTTCTTACATTGATTTCCAATTTGACGAAAGTAACATTCCTGGTTATCCCATACATTCCCTGTTTAGCTCCCTATGCTTTGTCTTCTCACATTGATTGCCAATTTGACGAAGCAACATTCCTGGTTATCCAATACATTCCCTTTTTAATTCCGTATGCTTTGTCTTCTTACATTGCTTGCAAAATTGACAAAGACACAATCCTGGTTAAATCCTGCACATTGTATCGTGTCTCCATTCCACTGTTTTCTTTTAAATCTGGATTTTTTTGTGTCCGATATAAACTAACCTTTCCCGAATGTATGACTTTTTATCTCACAATGTTTGTTTCCGTAATTTGTTTTTAAACCTCGTATTTCGTGTGTTCCTTTGTCTTACCGCTAATCTATGTGGGTTCTATAATTTCCCATTGTCTATGATTTAATTCAACTTAACAGAATAGCTATATACTCCCCACTCTTCAATTCACAAAATGCATTAATCATGCAAACTTGTCAAAGACCATTCTTTCATTATTTGCATTCGTTTGAACGAAAGATGTCACAATATTTTACTCACCAGAATTGTTGCTAACACTACAGGTAAATTGGTTCTTTTTTGTGGGGTTGTATCTTTTTTAGCAGTCAATTTCAACACAAATAATCATCGATCCAGTTGAGCGGTTATGCTCCTCCTAAGCGGTGTTTTGACACAAAATTATGAAATGGAACTACAAATACAAAAAAGAATGTCGTTGTTTTGATGTCGATGTTTTTTAACAGGCTAAGATCAAACAGTGATTACTTACGAATGAAAGCTAGAGTCAAACATTTTTTAACAAAATCATTACAAGTTTGTTTTGATAAACCAATGTTTTGTATGAGAGAGATTTGGCTGTTGCCAGCTTGGCTTTAGTATCCCTTTGTGGGAGCTTTACTGAGTTCCATCGCTGGGATATCTTCTAAACAAACAAACAAACAAACAAACAAACAAAAATAACAACAATCGTTACAATAAAGGTTTTATGGTGCATTTTTTTTTAAACAATCGAAAGTTTTGAACAGAAAGAACCACTCCACGGTTCAGTCTTTTATAATATTAGACAAGCAAAGAAATGCAAGCAGTCCTTTGTGAAGTTTTTATAAATCTTATTGACTTCTCTTCTAAATCAATTTCAACTATCCATGTGGATTTCTTGGTATTCTCTATTCAACTCTTTCATGCTCAATGGTCTTTCCAACATCCTTAAAAAATAAATAAACACAGAAAACAAGTAATGTACGATTGTGATGAAGCGATTGATGGGATCGATAAGTTGATTGATATTTGAACTTGTTGGCTTGTTGATTGAAATTTTAAAATGGCAACAAATCGCATCTTGAAGCTATACAGTTGGGATCGAATATGCAACTGTGGGAAATCACTGCAAGAGTCGATGGGTGATGGGGAACGGTGAATTTGGAGGAGTATATTATACACTTTACCTTTGTGAAGTTGGTTGTAATTATAGCATGCATGTTCATGTTCAGATAAGCTGCCGATCTGCTTTGTCTTTTTTCTGAATGACCTATCCTCCTTCAATCAATTGATACGAGATCTGAGGATAAACCGACATAGGAAGCGTCCGACATGGACGGCCAGAAGCCACGGCACAGCTCTGGATAGCAAATAATGTATGTATTTAACGGTGCTGAGCTCTCTTACCCGGGTCCCCCACCAAGCTATCTACCTCTGATGTGAAACACGCCGGAGGAGCTAGGCTATAAGATACCCCCAACCCGGTCGGAGAAAACTGTCAGTACCGCGCCGCTTTGGCATTGGCAACTATTACAATACGCGCACCGACCACATCTGAGGGGAGAGAAATTGAGGGTGAAACGCGATGAATCAGTCAGGCAGAGCCACGGGCGGGGATTAGCTCAACCACCCCAACATTGGCCAACATAAAGAACGTCAAATTTACTTTGATTCGACCCGATCACGTCGCCTTTTGATAGCATCAAATCCAAGCCCCCAAACCGATATTGTGTCCGCACACGGCGTGCTCCTTTGTCAGTAAAACGTTCGCTTATTCAAAGGAGTCAGAATTTAGGTAAATATCTGGAAAATGACTGATATTCAACGTTAAAAAAAAACTATCGTGCACAGTGTGTGGTTTTTTATGATGGAAATTGAATGAAATAATAAAGCCGTTATGCTTGATTGCTTTTGCTTAAATCAAGTCCGACCTTGTGTAAGGAGGGCTACAAATTCCATTCCTTTCGATCAAATCTTTAGAAACATTTATAGTACTGTGGCAGGGTTATACTTCATCTGAGGATTTTAATACGGGCTTTTGTTACTCACTGCTCTTTGCATTATTCGGGAACAAGTACACGTAGTCCTGTGTGTACTGAGTAACTTTTCATGTGGAAACTAAATTGACCAAATAGTTATAGTCCGCCGGGTTTTGCAGAACAACGTCAGTGGCCACCAACTGATATCAGGCTTCGCATTGTGGAGTTTGCTGACGACCTACTAGAGCATTTGTCGAAACGTAGAGTATTCATAAACGAACCGTCACCATAAAACACATCTCTCTGTCACTATCGTCCACAGAAGCATGGCGGTTTTTAAATCTCCCTTTCGTTCGATAGCTGGTCTGCACTTATACCCCAACAGAAATGATGTACCCTGAGTCTCACAAATACACATTTGTAGATTTTGGCTAAAATTTATTTAGGCTTATATATTTATTTGATTTGTTTTATGTTTTATGTTTTAATTAATTCTTATTTATGGAGGAATCAACTTTTCAACACAAACTGGGAAAGGTGAACAACATCTTGCGTAAAATATACTCGAGAAGGGATACTTCTAACTCTTTCCTAAAATTTTCTCTCTTTTTATCTATCGAACACAACAAAACAGATATGCAAAAGCTACGCAAAGAAACACAAACCACGCACATTTCAATTGTATAAACAAATATGACTAGGTCAGTCAGTCACCAGCTTTCAAAATGGTTTCTTCCACATGCTTAGCATTTGGTTTTCCAATGAGTGGTTTCGTCATAAAGGTGTCGTTCCCTTTGCTATCAACGATGTGTCTAATTCGAACAAAAAGGAACGCAGCAGAGAGAGAAACAAACCCACCCCGAACAAACAAACAAAATCAAAATCAAAAACAAAACCTCGTTCTTTCCATTCCTCCCAGACCATGCATAATTGACAATATATTCAGATTAATTATTTTACTAGCAGGCGATGAAAGTTGCATTAAGTAAACTATAAGGTAGCGACAGTAAATAATGCAAGCGGATCAGTAAACGTTGCTGCTTAATAACGCCGTACTCTCTGTCATAAATAATATTCATAATGACGACGTGAAGGCTCCCTATCTTACTAAATATTTTAAGGAGTTCATAATTAACCCGTCTCATACCTCTTTATAGAGACATCGAATAGATCTAGGACGTTCGGTAAAATGTTTTGATTATGAATTATTTCTTTCCATGAGCCGAATGTCTGGAAATTCACATTCATGAAATTGTTCAACAAGTGGAAATATATATATATATATACTTCATTTAAAAAATAATAATAATAATATATTTTTTTAATAGTAAAAAAAAGGTAAAAAACAAATTACAATAAAATGTTTTCATTTTTCATTTTCATTTTTACATTTTCCATTCATCGTTGCAACTGCCTATGGAAATTGAATACATTTATGCCAAACAAAAGAAAGAACAGGTGAATCCCAAATTAATTGATTAGTCCGGAAATGTTTGTGCTTATGACGTACCCTTTCAAATTCTATGATTAACTCCTTTTGAATTTAACAAAGGGTGGAATCAATTAGGTAATTTCGAAGTAATGTTTAACTTGTGAGTAGGAGGAGTATAACATGAGTTGAACATCGTAATTGGCTTCAGGTCCAGGAAAATCATTTATCAATCGTAGGCCGATTTTTTTTTTGCAGATTGCCTGGGTTTTTTTAAAGGGAAAAACAATTAATAGTGGTTTAATATTTCAGCACATTCTTACATTTTCTTTAAGTTTCTCTTGTCTTTATAGGCCTAAAGCTGAGAAAAAAAATGATCTGATGCAATCATATTTCAATTGAGAATAGTTCTCCTGATTGTTTTACACAGAGCGAGGTTTTAGCTTCAAATTGATCCGGTCGATTTCTGCTGGTCGTGTATTCAGTATTTGTCACCGGTTTGCAAAGAGTTTTGGTACGAACTGCGATTGCGTTATGCCATGCAGCTAACCCCTATACACTCGGTGTAACTTACAATGATTACAATTCCTGCATTCCAACTCGGTACCCCCACCGCACTGCGACCTGGCCTTGAACAATTGTCAAACTTTCACCCAAGAGTGTGAAACGGAACAAGCGGTGAACACGGTATCTGGTCAACTTGTCCTCCATTTAGAATATGAATCCTTTGTAACTATTTTAGGTCACTTCGTTTCTGAAATTAGTTTTTGAAATTAGTTTTTGGCTTATTCAATTAAAGATGGTCATAGCAAGGATGCTTAACCCTGCGCTGCACTATGACCTTGAAAAGCGTCCGTCCCGCCCTCGCACAGTCATCTGCAGTACGGTGTGAAATTGCGCATAACACTAATTTGGCTGCTCACAAACTCTTCTAACATGGTACCATTAGACTCAGAATCGTTCACTCAATCCCAAGAAAAAAAAAAAATCAAAAAAAGTGAAAAATCAATTTTTGTTTAATTTTTTACCCAAATCCATCAAAATCACACCGTTACACTATCGCACTGTTTGCTGCAGTACCATGTGAAATTGCGTGTAAAACTATTTTGGCTGCTCACAAACTCTTCTAACATGGTATCATTAGACTCAGAAACGTTCACTGAATCCCCAGAACAAAAAAAAATGCAAACAAAATGTTCATAGGGGGTAAGCACACTCAGTTGAAACAAAAAAAACCCAAATTTTTGCCCAAATCCATCAAAATCACACCGTTACAGTATCGCACGGTCCGCTACCGTACGGTGTGAAATTGCGTGTAAAACTATTTTGGCTGCTCAAAAACTCTTCTAACATGGTATCATTAGACTCAGAAACGTTCACTGAATCCCAAGAACAACAAAAAAAATGAAAAAAATGTTCATAGGGGGTAAGCACACTCAGTTGAAACAAAAAAACGAATTTTTACCCAAATCCATCAAAATTACACCGTTACAGTATCGCACGGTCCGCTACCGTACGGTGTGAAATTGCTTGTAAAACTATTTTGGCTGCTCACAAACTCTTCTAACATGGTATCATTAGACTCAGAAACGTTCACTGAATCCCCAGAACAACAAAAAAATGGAAAAAAATATTCATAGGGGTAAGCACACTCAGTTGAAACAAAAAACAAATTTTTACCCAAATCCATCAAAATTACACCGTTACAGTATCGCACGGTCCGCTACCGTACGGTGTGAAATTGCTTGTAAAACTACTTTGGCTGCTCACAAACTCTTCTAACATGGTATCATTAGACTCAGAAACGTTAAATGAATCCCCAGAAGAAGAAAAAAAATGCAAAACAATGTCCCTGGATGGTAAGCACACTCAGTTGCAAAAAAAAAAAAATGTTACCAAAATTATTTTTTTTTTCATTTTTTTTTTTTTTTTTTGCACTGCTTTCCAGTGCTTACCAGTCTTCTGAGAAACAAGGTATCTTATTTACTTGGCCAACCCGAAACCACAACCTGCACCTGGTGTCTGCCCGATGTCTGGAACAGTGACAGGATGATTGATTGCCCCCAAGTAACAGCGGCTAGATCTAAGACCTTGGATCGTGTTTATGGGGTTAGGGATAGCCTCAGGGGAATTCCTTGGGCCTCAGGGGAATTCTATGGGGCTTCGAAATTAAAGGTGACTGTAGGTCGAAGACTCACCCCAAGCTAAATCTGCTGGTACTAGTGTTATCCGGCTATGGTCCATTGAGGAACTTAAAAAATTTCGCAATTTTTGACCGCACCGTTAATGAGTAATCACATTTTTTTTTAAACGGTACAGTCGATGACTGTGCGAGAGTGCAGCGCAGTGTTAAGGCATTTATTTTTTTAGAATACAATGTATCTGGAATTAAACATTCCGTTTAAGTTCTTACAGGCGTCTATACTTTTTTTGCAAAAAAAAGGTGCACCTGGGAATTTGGGTGGCTTATTCTGTTTCTATTTCTTTATTTTTATGCAAGGTTTTATTTGAGATTTGTATGCCTTACCAAGCAAAGCTAAAAGCCGTTCTTGGTAAAGTGAATGTTAATCCAAATATCAAATCTTGGTCCCATTTCATAAAGAAGCAAAAGAAGAGGTACGTCATGGGTAAGTAGTCATAAACGCAATAGAGTATATCCGATTGTGTTTGGAACAATTATCAATTTCTGCGAAACGATATACAAAGCAAAGTACATTCTCGATCTCACAGGAGAAGAGTGCCAGCCTCAAGGCCGACTGTTCAATTTGTTCTAAAACAAATTCAAAGAATTGTAGTCTTTTGCTTCATCGCTCAACTTTGAAATCATTCGGGTTTTTTCAAGAAAAAAGCATTGAAATTTAGCGAGGAACTGATTGTTTGCTATGTGCCGATGAGGGCGACTCAGGCTGAACGTTCCGGGTGGGTTGATTAACTTCCACGCCAAATTTGTGCAAGCCAAGCTTAGGAAAATAATAATATTTGAGAAGGCAATGCAATACACTGCATGTAAAATCTGATTTCCTGTTTTATTAACGGTATGGCTATACCGAAAAAAGGTGTGTGTATACAGAAAGACGCTTCGACAGCAAAACAAAAATGTATACAAATTAAAAATACAACAAAATATATCTCCACGTTCTTCCATCGATCCTTGGCTAGAATTAATCGAAAGCTAACAATATCAGCGATACACACAGTTGCCATTGTTCGGCGTGTATCCAGACGAAAATCAACTCCCAACTTAATCAAAATAAACCGGTTGGTAGGAAAAACCCGGCCATTGTGGCCGGGAAATGTTCGAATCCCAAGTTGCACTAGACCTTTCTGGTCCGCACGTAATGTACACAATAGCGGTCTTCTGGCGGCAGCATTTCTATGCTGCCCCGGAATAGCATTTTTAATTGCTGCTCATTATTGCTAACTATAGCCTAGCCTTTGTTTCACAATACAATACTGCTGTGGGTTTTGTTTTGCAGCAGACATTATAATACTGCTAGAAGTGACTTTTTAAAGCTCACTGTGGCGACACTCGTTTCTAAAACAGCTCATTAAAAAAGAGCTGTAATTACTTACTTTTCTTTTTGCAAAATTTGAAATGTTTTACTAATTTTTGTTTCAGTCTGTACAATGTCAATGTACTGTTCTGACTATTAACAAACTAAACACATCTCCACCGTTTTACCTTGATGGTGTATATACAATAGGGAACTTCAACGGGTTTTATAGCTCCTTGTGGATCGAGAGTGGGTCACAGAAGATTGCCCCCGTCGGGCATCACCAGTAATTTCACAAGGTTTTTAAGAACTTCTAAGTTTAAAAAAAAGATTGTCAAATTTTGGTGTAAGAGGTCAGACCGGTGTACTTACGCCGCCTTTTACTGGAACAGGCTCGAATCCAGACTCTGAAGGAAGCTTGTCTTGACTTTTAGCTGGGTCCCCCCCCCTCTTCCTCCGACCCACCCCCATCGTGGACATAAAGTCAAACATCTCAGCCTGATTCTTTCCTTACTTTTCTTTGAAGAAAAGAGGAGGATAGGACACTGCTAACTTGTATCGGTGTAAACCGTGTCTAGTGATTCCTTTGTTCATAAATACAAATATAGAGATATGGATTATTAACAATCTGGGATGGGGTCTAAGATAATTACACAAGCTTATTCTAGAAAAGTAAGTGTGTAAACAATCCAACCTGTGGATTTGCAAGCCACGATGCTCGTGCTGACACTAGTAAGACATTTCTGGGGAAAACATTTGCTTTCGTTCTAATCTGGTAAACAGATAGGAACTGATGATCCATTTTACATTGAAGAGAGAGAAATATACATGTGTTTATATATATACATTTTTTTTAAAGGAATAAATGATAACGATTTAGAAGGGATAAGACTTCCAGGTGTTACGTATCATTACGTACCATATGCTAATCAGATGAGAATTAATGATCAAGACATCCAAATTAAAAAAGTGGGAGATTATGTCGAATGACCATGTGGAATTTTTTACACAATCATATCATTTATATTGCTTTGCGAAAAACATGCTTTTGAAATTGTTGATTAAAAAATTCGTCAACAGTTTTGTGGGATTTTTCGAAAACTGGATTGACCAAACCTATAAAAAAGTATCTTTGTTCTTTTTTTTTCTCTGATTTTTTTTTTTTTTTTTTTAACATGCATTTTTATTATTATTATTCATTTATTTTCATTTACATTTGAAATTGTGTTTGAAGCTCCTGATAAACGTTGCTGACTGAGACTTCATTGTTAGAAACCGTTAGTGATATTCTCCGGGAATCAGTGAGAGTACAGTTTCATTTGGGCCGTTCATTATGCCGGGATTAAAAGGACATTGCTATGAGATAGTTCAAGTTAAATGTGAGACTGGGTCTCCCTGTGATGCACCGCGCCGTTTCCTGTCAATCCTCCCCGTCTGCCGCGCTCAATTCCCGGGTCCATCTCGCCTCCATTGCCCCAGCTATGGATGTTAATTTCTCCGTGTGTCTGCGCTTAATATCCGTACCACTTTACAACGTTTACCCGACTCCTTTGTACAGCATGTTTTCATTTGTCATTACCCCGCATCAATAATCTTCAGCATCATTTTTCATTCCAGTCTTGTTTTGTTGTCTGTGGCGTGGAACATCCCCCAAAATCTGGCTGTATAGCCCCATCGTAGATCGCCGGTCATTTTTCATCCTAACACGGGGCCGTAAAGCCCGTCTAATTCTGCTGATCGCGCACAATCTATCTTCCCCGCCAACGACCTTCGCTCCGCCGGAGTGAATTTTTATTCGTTAAATTAATTATTTTAAATGCATTTTCTGTGGCTCTTTTGTGCGATTGAGGGGGTATCTTTGTTTAACCCGACTCGTGTACTCTTGAAGCTTTTGGAGTACGCAACTAATTGATTTACGCTAACAGCCATATTGGTTTTAGAAACAGATTGTCAAAAACTCAAGCTGAATTACTTCAGTTTGAGGAGTCGGTTAGTCTCTGAATAAATTAACGTCACAATTTTAGTTGTTCTCCCGTACTCATCTTTTATCATTACAAAGTATCATATCCGTATTGCAGACACAAATATGGTAAAGTTATAAGGGATTGGTGTACAATGTATGTATATAAAGAGTGTTTTTCATTTTGGAACTGTTGTAAGGTTCCTCATTTGCATAAATAAGGTTTCCAAAATGTAATGGGTATTTCTTTTAGTCAATGATGACATCTAATTTGGCTTCAATAGGTATTTTAAAACTCATACAAGACTATAAAAGACACCCTGCGTGATGTATGACGTTGATTAGCAGGGGAGTTTTAGAAATAAAATTACGGGACATTATGTAAAATGTAATAAATATATACAAATATTATATATAGGCCCTACATCGAATATAAATTCGAAGGTAAGGTAATCAGTAAATCTCAGATGTTCTTAAGCAAAACAGATTTATGTTGATTCATAAACAAACTGATGAAATTGAGTTGTTTTGAATAATTTACGCTCTTGTTTGTCTGTTGTTGTCGGGTTTTTAAAAGCTCAATGCCGTGTCTAAGCCGATTGGCTGTGGCTGCACGTGGTTAGAAATCAACACAGCAGCTTAAGCCAACCACTGTACAGCCGCAGCCAAAGTCGCTTCAAATGACACACTACCTTATACCTTTCGATTATTTAAGAAATCCGGCCAATATGGTCAACTGTGCTAGGACTATGGCTCCCGTTTTCTCTTGTCCTTTTTTTGTCAGACTAGAGTAATCATAGAAACATCCAGCCGAGTACGATCCCGCCACAACTTTAATTACTCCCAACCCGATGCATAAGTATTATGTATATTTCTTGTACGTTCACAGCATACAGTGACTTGACCCGATATCAATGTCACATTCAATCTAACTTTTTATGCATCAGGTAAACGCATCCGTGACGTCGTGTTTTAGAATTATTGGCAAATCAAAGCTTGGTATGGAGCGCCTCGTGAAAAATGATATCACTAGAGTCTATAGAATGACAGTTTGGATTGTCATTGCATAAACAGATTGTGAAAGAGTTGGTACGCTCGGATTAAATATCAATTAAATTGATAACAACAAAGATTTATTTTTGTATCTTTTTTATAATGAGCAAATTGGTTTGAAATATGATATTCAGGACATTGTGAATTTCAATCACTTGACCCTCTCTAAAAAAGAACGAATTGATGACCAAAACAAATGCAGTTTCAAATTCAGTTCTCTTTCAACTTTTGGAGAAATAAAATTGTGCCAAGGTAATTTTAGAGAGAGATTGAAGTTAATGAAAGGAAAGATACATAGTAATTTATCAGTAAGAATATTTGGAAATAATAACTTAATTGCCGACTGGAACAACTTCTATGTATACAACATGGGAAACACACTAATTTGTTTATCTAAAAAATGACAAACTCTGTTGCGGAATATGGGTCGAGTAGATTTGTGGTTGTGGTTGCTACACCAACGCGTGTAGTTACTACAGCGTGGGCTTTGAGTCATACACGAAACTCAGTGTAGCCACACGAATGTACACATTCCAATATCATGTTTTATGTCCCAAAATTGAAATTCACAACAGTTATTGGAGTAGCTATCTGTCTCATTTCGTTAGTCTCATCTCCAGTCGTTGTCAGTTATATCCAATAAATATCTAATATAGTTCAGGATTGTAATATCAGTTTGTACTCTCGGGGTTAAGCCCGGGGGGGGGTCGTATTGCAGTTTTCTTTGTTGTTGTTTTGTTTGGTTTTTATTTAGTGTTATTTTGATCTGTTTTTCTCTTCGCTGCGGGTGGGAAAATAACGACACACTGAACTAACCTTTATTAGTCAAACGCAAACAAGACAAATAAGGTCCTTTCTTGTGTTTACGAAACAAGCCGGCGCAAGATATGAAACAACAACAATAGTACGAGAGTATTTAATTTAAACACACGACATTCATTATTTGACGTTTTCAACAGAATGCAATTGACACCCGCCATCTTCGACAGTTTATTTCACCTCCCAGTAGTAAATGTTTCAATACAAACTGTTATTCCAACTCGTAGCAAGGTATAACTGAAAGATGCACTGTGTAGGTCCAGTTGTAGGTAAATTTGTTATTATATATTTGCGATTAGACTCGTAATAATCTTCCGGTTATGCATCATCAGCCAGACGTGACAGACTTCCTGCTGCCATAGTTACGCGCATGGCAGATTGTGCTGATAAAATGGCGGGAATATTAATGAATTGTGTATAATATACAAATGGATTCATGCGATTGATGTGTAGGGGTCGAATGATATTCATAATTTGTTAGAGCTCATTTCAACTTCACTTCAAATTTGCAAGTTTTGTTGAGTTTGGCCCTTCACTGTTTATTTATGGAATATTAGCAGCACGAAGAACAATTTACCAATAACCAATACTCAAAATTGCTTTCGGCATTTGTTATTTATTGTACAAAAAGGGTTTATTTGGGAAAATATATATTGCGCAGTGGTTTGATTTTCTGACCTAGTTGACATAGAAAAGTGCTTTCAACACACTGCAAAATTGAATCTCATTTTACTCGCATTAATATGCATTTATTACTGATATTTTCCTTGTGGTTTTTTACTTGATGTTTCAATCGTTCTAATATCTTGTTTTCTTTGTTTCTTTGTTCGAATTATGCAGTCAAAGCACACGAGTATAACACTTCGACCGGCCAGCAGTCACCCAGCGGTGGTAGTCTAGGCGGTGTCGGCGGAGCGAACAACGGCAGGACCAACTTCACCAACAAACAGCTTACAGAACTCGAGAAGGAATTTCACTTCAACAAGTACCTCACGCGGGCACGGCGGGTCGAAATCGCCACCATGCTGGGACTGAACGAAACGCAGGTCAAGATCTGGTTCCAAAACCGGAGAATGAAGGAGAAGAAAAAGATGAAGGAGTGCATCCCTGGGCCCGTTCCATCCTTCCATTCTTCCCTAACCCACCATCACCACCACTCCCACCATCAACAACAACAACAACAACAACAACAACAGCAGCAGCAACAGCAACAGCAACACACAGTGCACCCGTCCGTAGCGGGTACTACGCCTGTATCATCCATACCAGAGTGTGAACTCAAAGCCCAGCCTACTGCCGTCTATAATGGCCACAATCACAACGGAACCGCCGTAGTCGTCAACTCATCAGGGAGTTAGTTCGCTACAGTTTCAAGTCTTTCTGTTTTTCAATTTTGATTTTCAATCGTTCGGACGAAGTGCCTAGAGCCACGGGTTCGGCGTGAAAGGCGACGGGCCATAGGACAAGCCTTTTCACGTAAGCGGCTGCGGCAGTTCGTAGGGACCATTCCGTGTGCAGACGCCGCCGACGCGCCGTGCCAGCTACCCTGCTACCCCCTTTCTCTTCCCTGTGATTCCTTCTCTCTTTCATTACGCGGTTTGTCTCGATCGTCACGAGGGAAGGCCTACCCGCCGTCGGCCCCTCTCTCTCTCTCTCTCTCTCTCCAATCAAATACAAAAATCCACAAAACTCCAGTGTTATTACCCTATGTTTTGGAATCAAAGAGGGGCGAGATTGGACCCCTTGGGCGATACCCCGGGCAAGGGCACGTATGATTTGGCTTTTGAGAATCAACCACCGTGGACACGAAGTCGATTTGACTTGACAAAAAGCCGACGCTGATTTACAATGACTGCGTAATAGGTTCTCATACGTTCCAAACTTGGTTTTTTTGTCTAGCTTAGAATGATACGCCTAAACAGCGACACCTGCCCGGCTTTTACTTGCTCTCTACCCAGGCGCCGCAACGTACAAAGGCTTCAAGCCTACATTTTTCCATTTCTTCAGATTGTGTTGTTTGTTGGTTTGAACTCGTGAAATCCAGGTTATTTTGGATGGATTCTTCTGAGGTAATCCACGCAGGATTGAAACACGGGACCCGCATTACCTGCGTGAGAGTTGCAGGCTTTACAGCAGTTGTCATACACAGCGTATAGCTCTGTGATCCCAGATTATTATGCAGTTTGCCTGCAAGGTTTTTGCGCATTACTTAGTACAGACAAATTGAACATGAAAGGTGCTTCATATCCACGTATACGGCTTATATTGGTACTGTCGGCTAGCTCAATAGCTGGAGTAATGGGATATATTAAAAGATAATACTATTGCGTTTTTTCCCCCTCTCTAGTCTGCCTGTTTGCCGATATAAAAGAGATGGCCTGAACTCTAGAAAGATCAAGCCTACAAAATGACAAATCCAGTGCAAGCGGGAAACATTATTCGAGCATGAATCATTAGGTATGATCATTTAACGACGGACTTTCATGATAAAATGATTACTGTTGGAAACTTCTTCGGTTTCTGCATTGTAATTAAATCCCAATATAGCCATTTTATAAAATGGAATTACGCTGTTTGTGAGACCAAAATTTGCATCGACCGTACCATGCCAGGTCGCGTTTTTATCAACTGTAGTCAAGCTCCATGACTATGACTGGTTAAGGCATATTGTACTGTGCAAATTATGTTGAATGCCATTTTTAAACGATAATTTTATACTGTTGAGTAGGGTAGAATAATGTTGCAATACTGTTGTTGTTGCTGCTGCTGTTGGGTTTTTTCTGTTGTTGTATTTATTTTGTACAGCATTTTTCAATCATTTCATGTTAACGCGTATATTTCAACCTTCCCTCGTGTTTCTTTATAGATAGTTCCCAGTAGACGCCATCTTTACGGGCAAATTGCATTTTGGCTTTCAGATGCGTCAAACGCTCAACTTACTAACGCAGCCGCGTTGTTCACTGACCAACCCTGCAATGAGTTTCGTGAAATGCGCGCGTGTTGCACGCCGTTCTCACACGAAACGCACGACTGTTTGTTCTAAACTGCCCGTAAAGATGGCCGATTTACATCACACTGCAACCTATCTATACTTTACTTCGTTTGAGTTAAAGGTAAGATATACTTTTGGCAAATATCAAAGACTAGTATCCTCGCTTGGTGTATCTAACATGAATAAACTTACAAACCTGTACAAATTTGGACTCAATTGGTCATCGAAAATAATGAAAGAAAAATCACCCTTTGTTGCATAGAATTGTGTGCTTTCAAATGCCTGAAAAGGCTTCATGCCTGAAGCCTTTTTTCAGATTCAAATATTTTAGTGAGAAATTACTTCTTTCTCAAAAACTACATTACTTCAGAGGGAGTCGTTTCTCACAATGTTTTATACTATCAGCAGCTCGTAACCAAGTAAGTTTTTATAGTAATGTATTTATTGAGTAATTACCAAAAGTATCCACTGCCTTTAATCAAAAATAGGGAAGTTCAAGATTCAGGAAGTCAATGTTGTTTGCCTCAATTTAAAGCATTTTTTCAGCGTATCAGGGCATATTTGTTTGTGAACAATGTTGCTAAAGGTCACAAGGTCAACTATACGCACGTGTATTGCTCCCCGATTTCGATTTTTAAATATGATCATTTTTCCAAACTTACAACAGCTCAATGAGTTTAACAAACTTGTGTTATTTATCAGAGTCTGCTTCTGCATTTTGAAATAATCAATTTTAACATTTTCTTTACAACAAGTCCGGCGCGCTTCTGAAGATTGGTGCACTAAGATCCATATGAGGCAAGGGCCTTTGATGAGCAAATAACGCGTGCATATACATTTAAAAATAGTATGCATTATTTGCACTGCTTTCTCAAAAATGTGAGCACCGAATTCGATTAAAAGTGAGTTCCAAATTTTGAAAATTTGCAATTTCTTATGTTTGATGTTGAGCTATCATTGTGGAGAAAACACAGTCAAACCAAATCTAACTTTACTTTCACAAGCACCTAGCTATAATCGGACCCCATGCTGTAAATAGAAAAGGAAAAATAACGAAAGCATACGCGCATATTATTCCTTTTTGACAATTTAACTGGAAATAATTTCTTTATGTGTTTGTCAGTTTGCTTCTGAGTGCTTATCTGTACAGCCTCCTTAAAATCTAGTTTTTGAGCAGCTATGCCCGATCTCTCTTCCTCGTTGAGGTGTTTGTTTTGGGTTTGGTTTTTTATTTTTAACCTTAGCTAGCGATTTGAACCTCCATGCTTTCATACTGAAATCCTTCCACGTCTGAGGCATTATAAGCAGTGACTACCTGCCTCAAAGACGAAGTACATTTCGGTCGTGTCTCGCATCTCAAATATCCTCAACGCAAACTCGTTCCGTTTACACAGATTTGTGGCTGCGCCGGAACGCTGATTTCAAGTTCATCCATTGCTATAGCTAGATCCAGGGATGAAATCCAAATGAAGATTTGAAAATTTGTTTTGTGTGGTTAAAGGTATAAAGGGAGAATAATCATATACTTTATCGCAGTTACTGGTTCAATAAAAGGGATTTGCTACAAGCATATTTTGCACAGAAGGATCACGCTTAGCAGAAAACGGTTACCAGCTAAACTGACACATGTTTCGCATTGTGATTGATTCTAAACCTACAAGGTATCCAATAGTGAATCTAACGTATACCTCCCAAGGTACCAGTGTCATGGCACTGCTAACCACATAAATAGGCGCTCACGCCCCTAAGAATCACATGCTTTCAGTGGCGTAACAAAAGCCCCCCCCCTCCCAGCTCAGTACCTTACCCCTCCCCTCCCTCTTACCTCCCCCATCCATGAGCTCGAAGAAGAAGACTATGTACAGATGATTCATGGTCCGATGATTCAATAAAAGATGTCTTTTCTCCCGCTTTCTCCCCCACCCCTCAAATAAAAATGCCTGTTTACGACAATGTTTACAGGGCAACACATTTTGTAACAAGCAGTGCCATAACATTCTGCCCTGTTGGCTCTCGTCCAGGTCAGCCGTAGACAGAGTGGGTGAGTGCTGGGGGTGGTAACACCCTCAAATCATACCCCAAACATAAGTGGCTATATACCAGATGTGACGTCCATAATATTTGACATCAAAGTATGCTGAATCAATCCTCAATAGAACCTTTTATTACGGCTGTATATTTTGTTGACCCGAAGGTTGAACCAGTGGTTGTCACTGACGCCAGACGTAATACACAAAAGGTTCAATTTACCTTTAAAACGGAAATGATAAATACACTCAAAGAAATTCGATTATAGCTCATCTATTATTGAGAAAAAATGAACCGCTTTGGAAAAAACGTTTGGATTTAAAGAGATTACTTTTTTACAATGTGCAGCGAGAACAGAGAATCGCCAAGTTATTTATTCACTCATTTATTGCTTTGATTATTTATTTACTTGGTTGTTTATTTATTCAACAGTTGATATTTTTTTCCTCGCAACATTTTTCGTTGTAAAGATGTGTTTAGAAATATACACACAAAATGTTAACTTGAGAATTGATTCAACCCTCTTGAAACGTTGACATATTACGTGCAATGGGTGAAGACTCTCGAGCTGTCATCACCTCAGTGCACAGTGGGATTTTAACGATTATTTTCCATTATTAATTCTCCTCAATGTTGCTTAAATACTTTCTTACTTTATTAGATCTGTGGTTTAAGTTTGTTTTATAAAAAAATAAGCAAATCCGTAAAGCATTTCACATTTTTATTTGAAACATTTACATTTGACAGCAATTCCTGTCAATATGAAATTTTGGATCTTTCTGACGCTATGGCAGTTTTTTGTCGGATTCCCTACGCGATTGCAGTACTCACTATCAGGACCTAACAATGGTCCCAGTCTAGTTACCTGCCAGCCTCGGTCTGGCCGCTTGCATAAGTGTGGAGGAAAGACTGTAGACTCGCATAGCATCACAAAGATCTCATTTTTGGAAGCCTAATCTAAACGCCGTTTACTTTGAAAAGCAAATGCATCAGGCGAGCAGAGCTCACTCTGGGATATCTTAACCCTGCAAAATCAATACGTCTCTTCGAATAGATTCTAATCACACGGTTAGCCCAACATACACAGCTTCAAATCCTACACCAGCCTCTGTTCCCCCGGTGAAATTTATGAGAATTACATGTGAAAAAAACACACACCACATCACCTTTCTCTCTTGTAACCATCTCTCTGCATTATTAATGAGACAAAATGGTGAACGAGAGAGAGAGAGAGAGAGAGAGAGAGAGGGGAGAGGGAGAGAGAGTAAATGGAATTACAAATGGTTCATAAATCATTATAAACGACGGGAGATGAAATATGAAATACAAAATAGAGGATCAGGCGGGAGAGATTATACATAGATATATATATATACACAAATATATATATATCTGATATTTTTTGAGAACCAATTTTACATTGAGATTTTAAACAATTGATATACATATTCGAAATGTAAATTTGTTATTCAGATACGTAAGCTTACAATTGATTTATTGTGTTCAAATGCTTGGATATGAAATTGGCAGCAACACACTGTGATTGGGTGAAATCGTTTATTATATGAAATGGTAAACATCTGTTTATATAATATTTCAAACTGCTCAATTGTTATCTTGCACGTAAATTCTCCGATTATGAAAATGGGTAGAAATTACTGTTTATTTGCATACTTTCATGCATTGCTAAACAAATATTCTTTTTAAAGGAAATCGGAAATCTGGGTAAACATTATTTGCAAAAGAGTTCATGAAGTGATGCGGTTTAGGCCCTTCAAAGAAACGGGATCTTGTTGTGTTTTTTCCGATTAATATTTGTTTGAGAAATATTCGTTTGAGAAAAAATCACGGTTCCGTTGCTTCGTGGTCTTAAAATCGTGAAATTTGTTTCAATCTAAAATGTTTGTTTATTATGTTGTATTGGTAGTATTTTCCCCTGAACACAATGCCTAAAGCTAAACCCTTTACCAAATTGGTCGATGTAAATGTTTACTTTGATTAAAGACAGTATAGTTATATCCTAACCATAACTTTCAGCAGATTTTGTATGCAACGAAAAGCATGTTCTAATGACCTTTGTGGTGGAAATTTGAGTCAAATGAATTCACAGGAAGACTATTGTACATTGTATTGCCGATAGGCTTGATTTGAAGTTTAGGTTTGTTTGTAAATACATTTTGATAAATACACAAATGTTACAATTATTGGGCTCTCTTGACTTTTTACTATTTATTTATTTATTTGTGGGGAAGGATAAGGAGTGTCGCGTTAGAATGTGTTTGATTTCTGTTTTATACAATTTTAAATTCTCTGATTGTTATTTGTAATTTTGTATTTATTTATTTATTTTATTGTTATTATTTATTATTATTATTTTTTTTTTTTTTGAAAAAGTTCCCCTTCAATATATAATGCATTTCATTCTCTGATTTGTATCAAAGATATTTTGAATTGTAAATAATTAATGATTTCTGTAAGGGATGCCTCGTATGAACATGAAATAAAACATAACATGAAGTTTATTCCAACTTACTGTCTGACATTTTGTGAACCCTAAGAGTTTATTGCATTGTCGTCGTTGAAGTCATTATGACCTTTTTAACAATTATGAGGGTTTTCACTCTTCACCCGGCTTCAGTTTATTACCTCGAACAGTTCGGTATGTGACGGGATTGTGCCTTTGATGATACAAGCCTGGAATTTGGCACAGAGTCAGAGTATGTCACGAGAAAGTGTTTACTATACTATAGGGCCACCACAGATTTGTCCTTGAAAATCTATAGGTAGAATAACAGGTAATGGCAGCCATTTTGACAATTGTGAAAACTGCTTGTTACTCTACTGACATTATTTTGTTTCTTCTTTCAATGGACAAATCTGCGATGACCGTATAGCCAAACACCTTTCTCATGAAATACTCTGAACTGTGTGCCGAATTCCACACCTGTATCATCATTAAAGCCTTAAATCCAACCAAGTTAGTCCCCCTATCTGCCGAACTATTATACTTGGTTGATTGTTAACATTCATTTCATCGTTGTCCTCGCATCTCCCAAAATGCAAATGCTTAGTTTTAACATAGCATTCAGTTACACAGTGACATGTACAAGTAGGCTAATAAAAGGCATAATTATTTCAATAACTAATCAATAATACAATATCTGTAGGATTACAATTAGGCTTAGATGAAGCTGAGACTTTTTTTTAACTTATTATTGACAGACAAACGAAACGTAAATAAATACTGAAAACCAGACAGTAACCTGTACACGTTGATACAGACTCATTCGACATAGGCTAATGCAAGATGTGTTGACAAGAAAGTGTATACCAAAGTCGTTATAACCTACATAACACAGAAACAGTCACAATCTTTGAGTATGCAACGAGTAGTTGCGTTTTTCACTTTTCATGAAAAGATTAGGTAGCATAATTGAAGGTTAACTTGAGTTACTCAGACCATTCCAAAGCCTATATAGTTCCATGTTGAACTATAGACTATTTTGGTATAATGATGTTTTGGAGGGAAACAAACACTAGATTGGTCTTTGCAGTATTTCGAGTATTGTATGAATGAACGTTCGAGATTATAGTGAAGGACTAAAAACCATAGCAGCTAGGTGATGTGTTGTTCGTAAAATGTATTCATAAATTTACGCAGATTAAGATGGTAAGGGTCGATGATTTGTAATATTTTGAGACCGAAAAATACTGGAGCTACGTGTTCACAAATACCAGTATTGGAAGTTTTGCGAACAGTTCTCTTTTGCAATGTACGAAGCTTATTACATTTTGACAAGGAACCGCCCCGTTTAAGAATCATTTAGACACGGAAGAACTTAAGAGTTATAAAGTGTTAATAAAATAAGACCAGTTATGACTTTCCTATAATTAGTTTGCCTATTTTACTGGTAATTATAGCCTATAATACGATTTTTCCTGGATAGTCAATGTTCGTCAATTTCACACCAAGAAACTTTAGTATGTTAATTATTTGAGCTCCACACCATCCAAAACTAAAGGCATCTATTGAATATTATATATTGTGTGCTGAGGAGAAAATGAAATAGTTACATACCAACAACTTAATACATAACTTATTATCTTTAAGCCACGTAGGTCTATAGTATTTTTTATAAGTTTGATATTTAGATTATTGACAGCTGCGTTTATATTTTTGTGGCTGTAGACTAAATATGTATCATTTGCAAAAGGACAGCATGATATAATATCGGATGTGTTGCAAATGCCATTATCCTATTCGATAAATAGTTTTTAATCCACACCAAAGCTATCCACGGATTCGATAGCCATGCTTAACGGTGTGGAATGTTTTAGACCAGTCGAAAAAATGTCCCAATTAAATGCTTCCGTCTTCAACGCCATCAAGCATTTTTTTTTCAAAAAAAAATTATTTCATAAAATCGCGTTTTCTTAAGACATTTGAGACGCATTTTTCATTCAGGGCTAAGAAACACCTGGGATGGAATGTGGTCGCAATGATTCCTCTTTTTAACTTGAAATTGTTGGATATAATAGTCAAAGGTTGACCTTGTCTTTTGCATTTCCTTCCTATAAATGAAAGTGTATACAAATGCATCCCTAGTTCATGTAATGGGGGAGTCTTAAAACAAATCATGTTTATGATAATTATTTCTTAACATACTGAAATTTAATCTGTTTCATATAAGTTGTGTCATTTTCATATTAGGGTGCGCGGTTCGTTAAACAATGTAATAAAAAAAAACACTAATCGAAAAAAAAGATCAAATGTGACAACATAGGCCAATTTTCCAGAAAATATATCACGTTGTAACCTTGGTGTTTCTCCCACGGTTTTCTCGAGTCGAGCAATTCGCAGAAATAACAAAAACGAATCTTCACGAACAGAAATATCTGTCATCGGAGCTGAAAAGGTGGGCTGGGGGTTCGGGTGCTGGCTTGTTGACTGAGACCATTGCAAAAGTCATCATTCACCTTACGTGACTATCACCTGTCCAAACAATTATTTCAATGTACGAGTGCCCCGATATCATGTCAATTCGACAAAAACTTTTTTTCCTCTCTGTCTATCGAGGGGTTACATATTCAGACAGAGTTAGTCCCAGTGGGTATTGAGTTTAATTACTAACAAGTAGGCTGCCAGGAATTTATATTAGCCATTTGAAAATTGTCAATGGTCGACATTTCCTAAATAATATTATTGAAGACTTCGTAGTTGTGATAGATTGCCAATATCCTCTCACGAGACAGCTTTTCGTAATACTTTGGGCGTATATTTACGTTGCTCATCAACTAATTTAAAAAGTTGATGAGGTGTTTTAATTAATTCAGAAACACAGGAAATGTATCATATCTTACGATCAACAAGACGCGAACCAATTAGAAGGTTCGAAGCTGTCTGTCTGTGAAAAAAATACGAGATATCGGTTTAATTCGGAACAAATTCACCAGACACTAAAACCACATCAATCAGGCGCAAAATGCGTAATTCACACACAAAGTTGTTCTTTCCTTAATTCCCCCTCAAACCACATGTGCAAAGTTTTAAACCTTTAGGTGAACTGACTCAGGTTGAGTTATAGTTCCCAATTTTCTTGAGTCGGAACTTGTCCATGATGGGACGATTCCTGTTTGCCTTCAAGGGTTCCTCGGCAGAGTGCAGCCGAACTTCATAAACCCTTTTTTTCTTCTTCAAGACGGGGCATATGGGAGTGATCTGATTTCATTCGAACAGGAGTAATTCTGGATTTCCATCTGATTCGAAGCTAGGGGAGTAAAATGGATGACTTGTGTCAGACACTGATGTGGGTACTCAAGCCCCGGGGTAGTCTAATGAGCACCTTTATGGATTAAAGACTACTGTCAGTCGAGATGTCGTTCGTAATTGCGCTAAATGATAACATCTTTTGTTTTGGGGGAAAGTCAAATCGGATCGGGAAATATAGCTTGACTATTTTGACTGATTTTCTCACGAAACGGCTTGAATGCAACATGTGAAACTGGTTAGACGATCACGAATTTAGTGCCTGTGTTAACCGATAGTGACGTTTGACCCTATTAACCTTCCTGTGACCCCCCTCCCTCCCCCATGTATAGCGAGTAAACCCCCATTTCCATCACCCTGATGTATCCATCAGTGTGGCTGGGATCAAATACCTATAATCGATGATATAAGCCAATTTTGCAAGTTTTTTTTAATGTACAGATTGTCAAATTGATGCGTCTAGGGAGATGCGAACATTTTAATCGAGTGGAAACGTTAAGTTTATCAAGTAAGGATTGTGTTGCTTTGCGATGAACACTCCTTAAGCGAGATAATGCAGATGTGTTTACCGGTCGGGTGACACCTCTGTAAAAAGACGCTCCATGTTTGCTTTACCAATAGGTCCAATTTTGTTCCAATGCCAATCAAAATGTAACCCCTCTGACTTTACACTTTACACTTGTTGTTCTTTAAACTCGAAACTCGAGCTTGTAGTTTTATTTACTTTACCGGCACATGATCTGTTGACAAAGATAATGAAGAGGTGCACAAGTCTTCGTCTTAGGACATTATGAACGCAAGCCCGCAAAACTGAAATCGCTGAGGGCGCTGCTCTATCATTACGTCACCATACATCGTGTAAAAAATATATTGCGAACTTTCGCACACTGTAGTTTCATAACCGTCACATGTTTCATGAACGGATGGAATGGACTGTAACGGTGTTAGTTTCTACTTCCGTGTCCAGTGAGGAGGTTGAACGGACGAACATTCGTCAAAGAAAAATGTTGTTTACCTCAACACAAAACATAGAAAATTTGTTACTAACCATTGTTGGTTTTAATCCGGCGAAATGTTACATACATTCCATGCATTGTATGTTTGCAAGCACCAAATGTGGTGAAGTTTGTGCTTCTATTATTACCATACGTTATTCTTCCCAAGGGATATTTAACCAGTGTCTAACACATCAAAAGAAATACCTTAAATATCTCCAAAGTATAGATCAAACCAGTCATATTTTATAGCAGTGCTTTGCACTTTTTTATTTCAGAGGTCACGGTGCATTATAGTTTGAGCTGGTGAAAATGAAAACACTCCCGCTGTAAAAAGAAAGAAACTAGTTTGAAATGTTTAAGTTTGCTTTTATTTTTTCCTAGTTGATCACACCTCTGGGCTGTCTCACCTACGCTCTAAACTTGTTATTGTGATGCGGCCATATTTTTATTTCTACTCAATCCTAAAATGAGGCGAGAAGGTAAAATAGTCAGGTCTCTTTGTATAAACAGAGAGTGATAACTATCAATGTCACTGTGTACACAGAGAACCCAACCAAGGGGACCACATCAAGTATACCGCCACACTCTGGATAAAAAGGGCCCTTATTTTTGGCTGATGCTCAGAAAATACCGCCTGCAAAATAACAATGTTGTGACGAGTAAAAAAAAATACCCACATTGATTTGACCTTGTCGATGGTGCATGACTCACGTGCATTAATTGACTGCAACGGAGAATCAAACCATTGGATTCAGCTTAAAGGTAGGGCCATAGATTGGTTTTTGTCAACGTAATGCTAATTTATAGGCGCAGTTATCAAGAAAGACACAATAAAAGTCACACGTGAAAGTTTCAGCTGAATACAGTGTCTACTTGCTGAGAAAACAGCAACAACAACAAAAACGTCACGGTATTTTCACATGAAAGCCGAATTCATAATCACGTTTAGAAAGGTGACAGCGGGTACCAACCGCATCTCAGGCTGCAGCATTCTTGGATGGACACCAACCCTCAGAAATCTGATAAACGAGTCAGGCATGAACCGTTTCTCAGATTCAAATACTTTTGGGGTGAACAAAAATTATCCAAACCGTATGACTTCGAAGGGAACCCTTTCTCAAAATAATTTATGGTATCAACAGCTGCAGTGCTTTCACCTATACGTTTTCATGGCCATCAATATTGTTGAGTACTTACCAATCTATCACATTACCTTCAAAGAATGGATGTAGTTTGGGTAATTATTATTTTTAATTATTCATATGCTTGCTAGAGATTTTACACTTTCAAATCAAACTCGTGTCTTGAATACCGGATTTCGTAAGGCAAAAAGGGAATAAGGAGTAATATAAAAAAAAAAACAGTTTACTTTAAATGCCAAAGTGAGATGGTTTAACCATTATTTACAAGTGTTACGGGCAAATAGTTACAAATGTGTTCACCATAAGCAAACAATTCATTTATAAACCAACTACGATGTGAAAACTTCCCACTTTTACCTTGACTTTTCGACGACAAAAACAAAACATTCTAGAATTGAATTCGATCTGGGAATTCCAATTCGGTGAGGAAACAAGCAGTTTCTTTAAACTTTAAAATGACAATAGGCCTAATTCTGTCGCGGGAAAAAAAATATATTGTCTGACAACATCTGACGACATTAAATAAATATTGTGCAAAACTTACGAGGAAGCTAAAGGTATCGGCTGATTAGAATGGCTTCAACATTTACTGTAATCTTGCCGAAAGTTGGCAAAGGTCTGTCTTTCAAGACAGGTAGAAAATAACAGAGTTAAGAGGGTGACATTTTGATTTCGCAGCAATCAAAGCTAACGATCGGTGCAGCCGTTTTTGCCGCGGAGTTCGTTTCTCCGCATTATCTGTGTCAATTTGGCGGGAAAATTCGTCACCATTATTGAAATGCATCATTCTACCGCTCGGTAATCTGGAGCGCATTGTAAGTTTATCCTATCCTCGTATTAGCACATCTTTTATTACTCATCTGGTATGGAAACTATATGTTTTCGCATGCCACAATCGCTTCACATCCCTATTGCAAAATGTGTCATACGGCAAATAGAACTCCAATTAAGAGCTCCCAAAGCCGGGCAAACTTGCGCCGGTTCTGCGGCAAGATTGATGGGGAGTCGGGGCGCGTCGGGTTCAGCTCGCGCTATACTCTCCCAGGTACAGCCAGCCCCACTTCCCTGGAAAATTCTATTAGGGGCAAGTTCATGTTGTGAATTTTTCCACTTGATTCTACACGAAGGATGGTGTGAAAGTACTTTCATGGTTAAATTATCATCTCCTTTTTGCCCCGAAGGGATGAAGCAGAGGCAAGCCCCCGTTCGCTGGATGCTGTCTGCATTATCACGGGGTTCTGTCACAACTGGTCTGCGGTGCAGCCCGTCATTTCCCCGGCAGA
Source organism: Pycnopodia helianthoides (assembly GCA_032158295.1). NCBI lineage: Eukaryota > Metazoa > Echinodermata > Asteroidea > Forcipulatida > Asteriidae > Pycnopodia > Pycnopodia helianthoides. The sequence continues at coordinate 20,549,144 of CM063251.1, forward strand.
GCCCTGATTAAAGCTTGGCCGTCACCGCACCGTGACAGGAATAGGAAGCACACATTGAAAGCACAACTGAGTTTCAACCATAACCATTACATCAAGCGGGAATCACACACGCCTTCTGCCCAATCAGCACGGCGTGTTCCAGGGCGAGCAGCCTGGTCACAACAACCCCCCAAAAAATACAAAAACTAGCGACTCTCTCCGTCCCCCAAACATCGCGTCAAAGCTAATTTTTACACACTCGCCACGACAACCGGCAAGCTTCGCCGTTCACGCGGCGTCCTCGGCGGTACATTTTTTTCCCCGGCATTGCCGCTGGCTAGAGAGGAAATCATTTTCTCCATGATCGGCGAGACATCAAGAGGAATAAATATCGCTTCTTCGTTTCAATTTCTAACTTTCGAATGTGCTTATAATCTCATCCTGCGATTGTCTCTCCACACATGTCCTTAAGATTGCACTTTGATTCCTAATTGATGGGACTTTAAACTTTAATTAAACGGGAACAGCAGCCTCTAGACTGAGATGTTCGTCTACAGAAATTCAAAACAAGGTACAAAAAGTGTCATGACCTGTGAGCCAGTGTATCTAGGTCACTGTTGAAGAAAAAACTTGAATTCCTGTGAATTTGTGACAATACAGAACGATTCGGCGTGAAAATTTATATTGTATTAAAACTATGGTAATTTTCAAATTGTTTTCAACGATATAAAAACAATACATGAGCCATAAATCAAACATAAAACATAGCTTACAATTTCATAATAAGTTTTACAAAACCAGTTTAGATTTGCACAACAACAACACAAATAACAACAACAAATCAACAACAACAACAACAACAACAACAACAACAACAACAACAGCAGTAGTAGCAGCAGCATCATCAACAACAACATCAACAGTAACACCAGCAACAGCAGCAGCAACAACAACAGCAGCAGCAACAACAACAGCAGCAACAACAACAACAACAGCAGCAGCAGCAGCAAGCAACAACAACAACAACCAGCCTATGTTCATGTTAGATTTGTATACGCAATGTACAAAAACAAGCAAATTATAAACAAATCTAACATTTGTGTTTACATTCTCTACTATGGGAGCATTTGTAATATGCTCGTATATTAAAACTCGTATGCCTAATTATTGTGTCTCAAAATAAGCACTTTGCTCAATTAGATGGTTTAAGAGACAATCTTGAACTATTTCTCGAAGCTCCTTTTTGCAGTCAATCGATCAGGCCAAACAACCTCGTACCCTCACCTCAAACCGTTGGGTGTGATTCAAACAGCTTTCATATTGTGTTCCGGATGACTTTTATGTTGGTTTTAATTAATCAATAAACATCTGCCCATGACCCTATCAAAAGTACAATACTTTTGTATATTCACTATAAAACATTCAGCGCTATATTATAAAACTTGTTTAATTTTCTAGAGCCATTGTCTGCAAGTTGAGTTTTAGAACTCGTACTCACGTTTCAAAATTCCATAACCCCTAAAGCAAGCATAGTATGGCCCCAAAAAATAATTCGACGAATAAAATGGCCTTATTTATAGTAACGTTGAAGCGGAGGTCAGCGCAGAATCAAGGAACTTTTTTTTGCCCTGAGAGCCATTCTGACAAGTTGATGAAAAACACATTTAATACATCATTAATCACACTTAGCCAGCGTTTAATGCACTAAAACCGTAGTGCAAATGCGGTCATGTTGAATTTAGAAGGCTGACCCCCCCCCCCTCACAAAAGGGTGGGGGCGTGGTTTAGATGATTCGTTAGTGCTTTTAAAAACGTACCTACGGTAGTAGAAATTTTCCCAAAACTATTCTCACACAAATTGGTTTAACAGTACCGTTTTTGTTTCATTCTGTATCACGGCAAAGTGTTATCGTTGGTGGAGCTTCGAACTTATAACGTCACAATGAACTTTGACCAGGCTGGTAATTCCTGACTACACTAAGCACTGATTATCATATTGTACAAAATGGTACCCGACTTTATTCCCGTCCAGCCTCGGTATGGTTACATTGATAATGAGAACATTCAAGATGGCTGCTCCATTGATGAAAGTCTACGGCTATTTTTGAAACAAAGGCTCAGGCTTTGGCTCAGGCTTGGGCCCGTCTGCCTGTCCTGAAGCCCCGTAACGAAAGTGCAACATGACTGACATAGCCTAAGCCGTAGCCTGACCCGAAGCCGTAGTTTCGAAAAGGGCCTTCAAACTACCCAGTCAATAAGCACAGGGTCTTTATTGATCAGCAGAGCTTATCAATAACACGCGTGGATTATCTGAAGTTCGGCTTTACACTAAGAATGGACCTCTGGGGTGTGTGAAGTACAAATTACGCAGACAAACTTATAACACTCTATAGCTATGGAACACCGCACCTGCTATCCCATTTCGGTCTTATCTTTCAAAGCATCTTTCGCTTGACTTAAACTGTATATCTAGTCCCTTTCCTGAACATTTGAGACTGATTTCCCATGCATGTGACATTGGCTGTTAATGATTACCAGTGGAAAACATGGATTCTATTTACAGAGTCCAAACATTGTCTGACAAACCTCAGTCGGAAACCGACTTCAAGATTTGTGGCTCACCGACGCCACACTGAGAGAAAACATGGTCGGTCTGCATGTCCAACGCAGAGAGCCCGAGCTTTTGCCAAAATCCACGGCCGCACAAGTTGGCAATAAGTTTCCTCTAGAATTATCAACGAAGGTGCAAATGTTACACCGGGACTTCGGTGCGAGACTATTCTTCAATCACACCCACACACACAAAATTGTGTATATGTGCTGTGTGTGTCACATCTTATTAGTTGGTGAACATGTAGGTTCTTTACAGAGTTTTTAAGATTGATGGATTTTTGCAGAAAGGTGTCGAGGCTGTGACGTGACACGTAAGGGGGCGGGGTCTCAGCAAAATGGGGAGTTATTGGGTTTCAAATTAGCTAAGAGTTGATTTGAAGAATCGATTTGAGAATAGATTTGAAAACATTATTAACGTTCATCAGATAATCAGGGTTAGTACATAGGCACAATATTGATTGTTTTAATCAAGCGATGAATATCCTGAATCCACTCAAACCCTGAGCACAAAGACTAGTTGTAATAGAGCTGTAGTTTTGTCCATGTTCACCCTCCATACCCAAGCTTACCATCGTTGGAAAGAGAAAGATCGGATCTTCCCATTAATGCTTAAATAATAAAAGATTGATGTTATGCAATCCCTTCAAATTGGAGTGGAAAGATCCGAAATGCCAAACAGCTACGGAGCGCCCTATAGTTGTGTACAAGAAAGTGTTCGAGTTTATAGATCACACTGAGGAAACAACGACCAAGAACGTTGATTTATTTGCCGATCTCAATATTTTGGAGAATATAGATAAGGGAATTCAATGATATAGACATTTTTAATTACTCATTTTGATGTAAAGCAATATCTTCAAGGTGATAATAAAGTTTGTAAAAAGGGCCTTTGAACGGATTGATCTTTCTGTAGTGTAGAATATGTGCTTCACGCTTGAGTAATAAAACAATATTCGATCACCAGCAGTTGTTTATGTCCAAACAATTCGGTAACGAGAGGGTTAATCTCTTTTTTTAAATAAACCTCAGCAAATAGTGTAAAAAAGAAGCTTTTTGTTGTTAAATTTTCGAAAATATTTTGTCGTTCACTTATTTAATGGGGGCAAGTGAGCAAAACGTCCACAGGGTGTAAGCAAAAATGGCCTGTTGGAATACAAACACAAGATGATAATAGACAAACGACAACTCAAGCAGAGTCACTTCTGTATTTTTATTGAAAGGGTTCCCGGTGAAAACAAGAAATAACAATTAAACAAATGATCGTAAAGCCGTTAGCTACCTAGACCATTTTTGCAAGCTGACCTTTAGTGCGATTTCTGATTCGTGAAACTAGTCGAAGTCGGGGTGTCATCTATGCTGCAATCATCTGACACTCTTGTCAACGGGTTGACTGATGGGTAGGCAAATGTGGTTGACAAACTCCGAAAGTGTTAGGACGGGGGAAGGGAAAGCTTCCTCCTACAAAAATGCTCACACTGTTTTCCTTGACTGAATATTATGGGGTTTTCTTTGACTCTATACTGCTAGTTTGATATTTCTGTCGTTCCTTATTCGTCCCTGATTTGTGGACATTTTTGAGCAGGACCTGGTTTAGTTTATCCTTCTCCAAATCAACCCATTGCAACCAAACTGAGGCTCCGTTTAAATGCATGCTAGTTCGAACTATCATTTGTTATTTTGTATACAGGACACCTGTTTGAGATGGGTTTAGGATTTAGTTTTCGTTTGACAGGTCCAGAAATATGCCAATACAAATGTTCCCGGCCCGTCTTCAACGCAATCGACCAGTTGGTTTTTAAAGGATCCTGCAAAATCCTCCTCTATGGAGCAATTGTAACCGAATTGCTGTTGGATCCAAAACACCTTTTAAGATTTGTATCTCTGGAGATGGAATGAAGAAATTAATGCAGCTTTTGTGTTATCATGATTTGTTCAACAATCATTGACATCCAAAGAAAGGCTTAATGTACACTCCAAAAGCTCCCAGGTCAAAGTTGAACCGGTTTCGGGTCGCGCAAGGCCTGATCCATTTATGGGTCATTGTGACCAGGAACCTGTGTCAAAATTACGCAGAATCTGAAAAAAAATCCCTTTTTTTTTTACAAGTTTTCGGGTCAACCTGACCCGGAAATGGGTCAGGCCCCGGTCAATTCTGACCCCTGGGGTCAATTCTGACCTAGAGTTTAAAGAGTGTATATCACGTGGGAGGGGGGAGGGGACTTCTGAAGTGAGATCAGACAATTTCCGCTGAAGGCAACACATTGATTCAACTGTGGAAGGAACAGTTCGGTACCTCAAGGGACATTTTTGCTTTAACAGCAGTAACTTGCGATGCACTATACCCCCTGAGAAGTCCATCGTGAACGTTTCAGAGCGAATGTGTTTTCTTCGTGAAAATGGTCTGGGAATGACTGTCTGTAAATTGCCCTGCTTAACATGAGGGTTCTCGTTGATCTTGGAGTCAAAACCTAAGATGTCGAAATGAAAGACGAACGATGTGTAGGTGGGGTCTTTAGGGAGATATCCTCCAAATTATACGACACATTTCTTGCTGTTCTTTATGTTCTTCCTTGAAAAACCACCGTTCAAAATGTTGTTTTTTATTGAAACATTTGTATAGATTTAAAGGCAAAATATATCTTGGGACCCTTCGTTCGTTTTAATCTTATATAGATGTAGATATATACAAGAAAACTAACCTATGAAAATTTCAAAATTTAAGGTGGTGGCATTTTGAAGATATCGCCGAAAACCTTGAGCGGTTATGTCCACGCAAGAAGATTAACCCGTCAATGGAATACTCAATCTGAAAAACGTTGCATGCAGAAACGTTTCTTAGATTGAAATGTTTTTCGAATCCCTCTCTCTTAGACCACATTCCTTTCGAAGGGAATCGTTTCTCAACATGTTATACATTAGGAAAAACTATAATAAATAATAGTAAACTTGCGGGTACAACCATGTGTAAATCTCTTTTGTTTGAGTGTTGGCTCTGAGAAGAGCCGGTTTGGTCTCGACGTTTCGAACAGTATACTCTGCTCGTCTTCATTCTCAAGACGAGCAGAGTATACTGTTCGAAACGTCGAGACCAAACCGGCTCTTTTCAGAGCCAACACTCAAACAAAAGAGAATTACACATGGTTGTACCCGCAAGTTTACTATTAATTATTTATAGTTTTTCCTATTTGTCCACACCATGCAAAGCTTCAAACAATATTTATGTTATACATTATCAGCAGCTGCAGTGCTTCTTACCCAGTAAGTTTTCATGGTCATTAATTTTTGGAGTAATTACCAAAGGTGTACCCTCCTTTTAACATAAATATATATATAGGCTTTTTTACAACCTAGACTTTTGTTCTTAATTATAGTGACTGAATTGTTGTTCAGGGACCGGTTTGCATAGAAAATGAAATTGCAACAACTTGAATTAAAAAATTCGGCTTAACGAACCGACGTATTTATGAACAGCGTTACGGTAAGTTGGACAGGCCAGTAATTACAACATTCAAGCCATATACCATCGAGTAGCAGTACATGAGTCAGACGGCTGTTTGATTTTAATGTCAATTCGGAAAAGAAGACGGAAAACGAAGGAACCAAAATAATGTGGACAAAAATGAGCGGTTTCCCTGTGGATTTGAAAGCAATTAAAATTAATTACTGAACTATTATAATTATACGTTTGTTTTATTTATTTTTTTATTTTTGCAGAATACTATTCGTAGTACTCTCAGACGCTCAACCGCACTAAGTCTGCAATAATATTATTTTTTTAATGTTTTATTTTCAAACAATATTGTGTTTTTCTCTTTGAAAGTCAAGACACTCTGTATATCCTTGGTAGCACAACTTATCCTTACCCTACATCCCTTGCTGCCTAGACTTAGCCCTAGCACTAGCCCTAAACTTAATCATGGGCTTTACTTCACACAAATCCTAACTCTAAACCAAAACCCAACCCTTAGCCTATCCTAACCAGAACCTTACCCTAACCCTAGCGAAAACTAATCGAACCAGGGTGTGTTTTCGCAGTCATAACTGTTTCAGGTTTTCTTTACCTGCTGCTACCTGTCGAGTCATTAAACATAGTTGTTAGCATCAGTCACGAGAGACAGCCCAGTCCAGCTTGAAAACATACAACACACATAGAACAGTCGTCGACGTCACCCCCATAATAATAAAGCGCGCTATGCACATCGAGGGCTGGATCTTAAGCGACCCGATGAGCCGCCATCGAGTCTCTTTTTCTGTACTCCCAAGACACCAGCCATCATCTCCAGAGATTCTTCCGGCCTGGTTCCCCACGCTGAAATTCCCACTGATCCTTAGCAATCCAACATGTTCATTGAAACAGGAACTCCCAATAACAAGTTTTCATGGTAGATATTAAATTATCTCTACAATTATTGCACAGGTATTTTAATATTTCAACACGTCGATCCTCCCAAATGTTGCAAGTGTAGGAAATCAATAAACCGTGCAGTTGGTGATGTACGCTTAGACTGATGGACACAATGGAGAAGAATTTGTACAGCTTCGAGAATTGATATAAACGTGCACTTGCCAAATTATACATTTTTTACAAAGTTTGATTTAATGAGTAACATTGACAACTGCTAGTCAATCTAACAAAGAGTCAGAGGTGAGCAAGACGTCTAATCGGCCAGAGAACATTTTAGGCTGGTATTATAAAGTCTGCCAGTAACCAGTCAGCAATTAAGACTCTGTCAGCCTAAACCCGCCAGCAAGCCAGCCAACCAGCCAGTGAGTTGTTCAGCAATAAAGCCAGTCTATTCGTTTTCCAACCACAGCCATCCAACGAGAAAGATTGTCTGTCAGAAAGCTTACCAGCCACGGAGGAAAACAAATCAGTTAGTAACTTCTGCTGTAGTTATATACCCATTTTGTCGTATTATTAATAATATTCATTAAGTTGTTCATATCTTATGTGTTTAAAAAGTAATGAAAACTCTGCATTATAATCAGGGTCATGCAACCCATCTGCCAGTCAGAAAGACACCAGGCGAACCAGTCGATCATTAAGTCACTCAATCAGCCAGTCGGGGATATCCAGCACTAGCCAGCCAGAAATCTGCTCACCTAGCCAGCCAGCAGTCGGTCTGTCAACCAGCCATTTCTGTGTCAGCCAGATAGTCAGATTTGTCACAGCCAGCAAGCCGGACAGACAATTAAACCTCAGCCAGCCAGCATGTCATTCAGCTCGCTTTACAAGCCAACTAATCATTCAATAACCCCTGGCAATCAACAGGCCAGCAGTCCTACAGCCATCCATCCAGCCTTTTAGCCAGCCAGTCAGTCGATAACCCAACCAACCAGCCAGCCAGCCAGCCAGCCACCAACAAGCCACTCAGCCAATTCAGTTAACCAGCCAGTGTTTATCAGTCAACTGTCATCATTAAACAGGCCACAATATCAGCCAGTCAGACTATACCGCTTGCAAAACAGGCAGCTCGTTTCATTTGGTTATAGCTATGGTTATATAAAAATCTGCAAGTTAGCCGTCCAGTCCTTCAGTCACTCAGTTAATCAAATATATCAGTATACATCCCTGAGGCATTCGGTGTTTACAATCGTCAGTTCACTATTGATGGCAACCATTGCCTGACAACCATTGCTTCACCCCCTCTGATCATCCCCCGAAGACGACTCCCTGAGAGCCCCCGTAGAATCTTCCCCCGGAGGCAGGGGCCGGCCGGCACCATTCGTCGCGAGATCAATTACATGTAATCCACTCAATATTACGCGTCATAATTACGCAAAATCCCCCCTAACCCAGCCAAGTGCAAGTTTACTTCTGCCGTTCTCCGATGGCCAAACATCCCCTGCCGTAACGGGACAGAGTCTAGTAATTTGAGACATGCATCGTTCAGCCCGCAGTCAGTCGCAATTTGCGCTAAGTAAAAACGTGGAGAATTCGAATCCGGTGCGCCCATCATTTTCATTGCAATTAATTACTGCTCCCAGAATTTATATATGATTACGTTAAAAAGCTTTGCTGCGTAATTATTAGTGACGTCGTGGGTATGTTGGATTTCTTTTATTTTTGTGTGTGGAGGGAGCTTCCGATGCGTTAAGTCAATGATGACCGCAAGATTAGAGTAATTTCATATTGTAAACGCACAGATATATATGTCTTGCTTTTACTGTTCAAAACTTTTATTACAGTTTTTAAAAAAAAGTTAAAAGGTAAACTTAGATTAGTTTCCCGAGTTCCGAAAATCTACTCAACAGCAGTAGAATGAATAGCAAAACAAGTTCTCTAAAGAACATAATTTACACAGCAAAGTAGATATACACATGGTGTTACAGCAAACCAAAATGTACTTTTAAACTTCGATTGAATGCAAAGGTTTGCCGTTCTTGTTGTCTCACCAATTATACGCGATACGGTTGTTGAGCAATGAACAACGTATTAGTATTGACTTTTGTTTTGACCACTCTTGAAAACACAACATGCTCTAAACTGGGCTGGGAATCTCTCACCATCCCTAACCCACTTCGAAGACTGTGTAAAATTACTAACAATGAATAAGTCTGCATGGCCGAAACATAATTATGATTGTCATTAAAAATTTAACGTATACTTCTACTGTTGAAACGAAACGTCTTCAAGTAAACTTAACTACCTTGGCTCCGAGACCCCAAAGAAGCCTTTAAAAAATAATCATACGTTATGGAGTAAACTTCTTCTTTTTTCTAGGATCAATTTTTGTTTTAGTTTGTGCTAAAAAAACCTCTGGGTTGTGACGAGTGGCTATGAGAATCGTAACATTTCTGACTTCATTTCTAGACCTTCTCTTGAAAAATCATTTTCAGTAATTAATTTTTCAATCTGAACATTTTAAATAAAGACAAACCTTGAATTCAACAACCTTATTATTAACGCAACCAATTGACCTGATCGTCTTCATTTAATGCACGGGCATAGTTTGTATAGAAACGACTTTAGAACTGTGACAACGACTGTTTTAGTTAATATGTATTTGTTTCAATGTTTGGATTCACTTGTCACAAAATAATGAGCCTCGATTTAAATTGAACAACTGGAATTGGTTTGACCTTGCCCCACTTCATAACGGGGGGGACGGAGGGTTAAGTTTGTATTAAGCGTTTCCTGGTCTAAAAAGAACAAACTTAAGTACACTTACATAAACCAGACTCACGTTCAAGTTCGCTTTTTCATTGTTTTTGTATACGGCTATTTTTAAGAATATAATTATGACGCGATACAACGCCTGTTTACTGAACTTTTCATCACAAATGTATAATTACTTGTGTCACCCTAATGGCCCCCCTCACCCTTACCTCCGGGACCATTGGGATCAAGTCATCGAGGGTGTCAATCACAACACCAAATGGGTACACACTAATCACCTCCAAGGGAAGGAACCAGTTGCAACACTCCCTGCTCTACCTACATTGTTCTAGTCAAGTTAGTTAATTAATTTGGTAATCACATCCACCTCAGTACGGCTATGAACAATCAATTGTTAATCTAATCATGTTTTGCATTAACACGTTCGTACACGGTGGCTAGCAGTAGTCATAACCCGCCCCACCCCCCCCCCCCAAACATGTCTTGTTCGTTGATGATTATGCGGTTGCGTTCTCCTAATTCAATTTCCTCGTGTAGTTGGTGCTTACCCCCGCCATCATGCCCTGGGAATTAACTAAAAAGTCTCCGCAAGCAACGGGCATCCATCTCCTCCTTCGACACATGTGATGTCATGTTAAAACGCAGTTCACTCATTAAAAAGGTGCAGCTTTTAACCTGAATTTAGAACCTATGTGGGTTTTTTTTCTTCTTCTTCTTCACCCGCAGCATATGGTTCGAATGAGAAGGCGATCAAGTCGACCGCCAACTTGGAACCCGGGGACTTAACTGGAGATGGGCATTTTTAGAATACACTATGAATCCTATTGATCATTCCATTACCTAATCAATGGAAATGTTCAAGATGGAGTGCCGCTGACACCTCTAGCGATCCAGTGCTTCACATTGGAGGAAATTATTAAAGACCAATTCACCGATCTATTAAGAGAGTACAGCAAAGTCTTCGAAGGACTCTTCGACCCCCTCAAATCTCTTTCGTTGAGACTGTTCAAAAGGGGAGGGGGTAGTCAGCCCTTATTTATAAATATCATCGGTGTATCCATGGTTTTCTTTTTTGAGTTGTACAGCTCAGTAGTTGGGGTTGACATTTTTAAGTGGAATGTCGCTGCTTCTAGACTCGAACAAAAATACTCATGGGTCAGATTTGATCTGGATTTCGGGTCCCGCGGGGCCTGACCCATTTCTGATCCTGAAAATGGTCAACAATTGGGATTTTGATTCGGATTGTGCGTCAGTTTGACATCGTTTCGGGGTCACATCGACACAGGTTACGGAGCAGACTGACCTAGAAACGGTTCAGACCCCATGGACCCGGAGTCCTGGACCATTCCAATCCGGAAGTTGTTGGGGGATCTAGCCGAGTTTGCCTCTCGGTAAAAGACCGTTATGATATAACCTACACGCACCGTGTGCACTCCTGCTGATTTACAAACCTGTCTTTGGGGAAAGATATGATTATAGCATTTCCCGCCAACCTTCATTCCAAGGCATATCACAACCGGAAAAACTCGATGATTTCAATATTCCGCAGAGCGGAAAGTTTGGTTTTTGTGGTGGCATAGTTGTTATGCCTAAAGCTGTGTAAAAACGTTAACATATTAATGATCCAACGCATGAAATACATTTAAAGGGGATATTACATGAGAACTGCTTGTAAAGTTGAGTTTCTTCAATTCTTTTTACGTAAGATCATACAACCTAATCTGTGAAAATATATAGAAGATTTTTTGTTCACTCCTCTCTGAAAAAAATGTAAACAAGTCATTAAATGTTTAAATGTGTGTGGTGTTAAAATTATTTAATAGATGTTAATGGGGATCATTAACACTATTTTGGTGGTCCCCTCCCCCTTATACATCGATAAGCGCTGCCTCCCAAGTCCTTTCCAGACACGCGGAGATTGGTTAACGGTTACCAGCGTCTTATCATCTCTTCTTCGAATAAGTGATAATTCTGAAAAGAAACGGAATTGAGAAAGTCATAATAACTACTATGACTGCAAGGATTTAAATGATGACGTCATCACCTCTCTATGTTTATATTCCAATAACACCTTCGAATGAACCAACAGGTTAAGCTCAGCAGATTCCTCAAAAGATGTGTGATAATCGAGGAACATTAATTACAACTGCGTTTTGTCCACACCTAAAATTACATCTCTTCGGTTTTATGAGCTTAATTTTGCCTCTGCATACATTTTTGTTTTCGGCAGCCGATCAATTTTACAAACTTGGGCTTTTTAGCCTGCCGTGTAAAGTGTTGACTCAAGCGGTGTACACCAATGTGTTTGAAGAAGTGGTTTTTAATTACTGCGAGACGGTAAAGTGGACACCTTCAATTTCATCATTTTTTTCCTTCTTCTTGCTTGTTCTTCTTCATTTGTTTAAATGACGACTGTTTGGTGTTTTAATTTAATAATTAACAGGTAAACCGATGAGTACCTTAATTAATTCAAACACAAAAATATGACGTATATTGAGTTCGTAAACTGTCAGGAATAATCAATAGTGTGAACAGGGTGGATGAATTTGATTTTATGTCCACGAGCTTAATTTCATAATTACGGAACACTGTTTTACAACATTTATTTTGCTTGAATGTTGTAGTAAAAGTGAAACTTTATTTACTAAATGAGTAAGCATCGGTAGGTTTTAAATTAAAATTTATTGACAAAATATTACATTCAGTTGATACAATAGATTAAACCCAGTGATTACAATCTCGGTAGTTGAGGTTTCCTAGACATGCAATGGCCGTCTGGTCGCAATAGTGTACTGTGAAATATTACATCTGAGCTCATCGTTATACCTTCCTCAAACGGAAGTTTCATCCCGCACCACACTCAATGGTTGCTGTTTAACCACCAAGGTGAGACAGGTTCTCTCTGCCGCTTAGTTGTGTTGATCAGTCAATTTGACCCTTTTTCCATTTATGGGTCAATCTGTTTGTCCGTCCGTGCATTGGGCAGGCTGTCTTTCATCATGCAAGGGCTTAAAAACTAACCCAAGAACAACATTTTTGCTTAAAGGAACATTACAGAATTGGTTTTTGCTAACAAAACAATTGCTGACAGTGTAAGCAAGTATGTAATCCACCATATACATAAAATGACAAACCTGTAGAAGTTTGAGATCGATCGGCCATCTTGGTAACGAGAAAATAGGGAAAAACCGATTACATTTTTGCATGAAATCATATAGATTCAACAAATGAATAAAACGCTCACTGAGCGATAAACTCCAATCAGAAAATTAGTTTATTCATTTCTCATCAAATATGGCATTTCAGACAGAAATATTTCAAGGGATGTTTTCTATTATCATTATCATTAGACCGTGTGAGTTTTATGTAAATCTGTGTCAAAAAGTATATTTTACAAGTTTTTTTTCTTACCAATTCTGTAATGTTCCTTTAACATTATGCGAATGATTTTCTTAATGAAAATAAAAGGGGACAGAAATTTCCGTCTTGCTTCTGTTGCTAACATCATCATGCTAGGCAAAATGTCTATGTACTTTGTGGGCTGAGAGCTCAGATTTACTTCCGTAAACTCATTTTATTCATACGATGGGCAGGGTATGTTATTTCTATTTATCATTCAGATTTAAGGGCAGAATCTTACAGTAAATTAAATTTATTAAAAACATCCTGTTTTCTTTCTCTTAAAATTTACTCTGATATTCCACCGTTTCTCGTATTTTTTTCTGTTTGGATTTTAATGTTGCCCTTTCATATTTTTTTTTTATTTTTTAGGGGGTAGCTGTGTGTTTGTTGTGACAAGTGCGTATCCTTACAGACCTGTTGAACCAAAATAACGAATTACTGCGACGAGTATACATTTCGCACGTATTGGTTTACTGACGGTAGGTGGCGCTATTTCCAAGTAAGGCTGCAGGTTTATTATTGTATCATTCATGGTAATTATCGAAGTGTAAAATGTATGAACAAGGCAAAAGCTCAAGGAAAGTGCGGACACCGGGTCTTCAGACTAAAAGCTGACCCTTAATTAGAAAGAATCCGGTGGTTTAGGGCCATCGATGCAGTGTTGTTCCAACTTTCTTTGTACGCACCCAGCCTTCCCCTAGTAAATCTCGAAGCGGTTTTTAATTATACCACATCAAATCTAATCAAAGTCCCTTCCATCTTGTCTCGATTAATGATGAATTGGTGTTAGGTCACTTGTACATTTCAATTGTCAACACAGACAAGAAAACCCACTTCAAGACTCCAACTGGAACGTGAAAATTCTGAAATCCCAGTGGGGATAATAATGTCTTCAGAATGTCAGTGATGGATGGATAGCGTTAACGAATCATGGACAAATTGCTGACTTAAACAATCACCTCCAAAAAATCTAACAATTGTTCAGTTAAAAAAGAAAAGAGGGGGGGGAGACGCTTCTCTCCTTAACCTCTAAGACCGTGAACGGGGGGAACCTCACTGGCATCCCTGAGATCAAATTAAAAAGACATGAATTGTCTTTGGGGTTTGTAGCGGCGGAATTACTGGTCAACTCATTTCAGGCTTAGGCAGACTAGATGCAATTACAGACCGCGTAGTGATAAATAACCCCGGCGAGCTGGACCGGGAATAAGCGAAACGATCCCGGGGACAAGAGGGGGTATTTCCTCGCTAAGAATTTCCTCACGGAAGAACTCTTCAACTGTGTACAGTTTTTAAGATTGATGTTCCTCGAAATTAGAAGTCGTTGGGGCAACTCTTCGCTCTCTCATACTGCACGCTCTTGATTGTCATGAAGGACTTGCGGCAAGGATGGGTTTTTAAAAAAAAATCCATTTAACGGAAAAAAGTCACGTAATGAATTTGTCCAGATTTAATTGTGAAATAAAAGCAGCAGCAGTTGGAGAATGCATTTCGAGACTTGAAGACAGATCGAGGGGCCAAACGTACGGCGGTCAGTGGCTGTTGTTTTTGCCAAGTTCGACTCGAATTAATTTACATTGGTTAATTATCGTTCCGGTACTTTCCGCTTGAACGTGTATTTTATTTTGGCTATCTCTGTTATTATGTGTCAGTGACACTCCACTGTTCAACTTCGGGGCCCGGTTTCCTGGCGCTGCCTTACCGCAGGATGCTTCGCTTACGGCCCATGGAATCACGACCTTTACGGGTGCCGTTATAGGTGCAGAAGTCTGTGGTAGCAGAGCCTTTCGGGCCCACGGCTCGATTTCACAAAGCACTGAGATTCGTCAAAAGATGAGCAGCCAATATAACCCTATTAAGATGCAAAGATTACACTTTGCTTGGCAATTGAAATTGACACACAGTTAAGATCTCTGTGAAATCTGCCCCAGGTCTAGCAAGAAATTCCCTGCCCGTTGATTCTCCCCAACCCCAACCCCCCCCCCCGCCTCACATCTAACCCCATCCCCTCGGTTGTGAGTTATTACCCTGCATGTGCTGGAAAGAGTTCTCATAACCTAGTTTATCAACTTAACCCGCTCATCTCAAATTTAAAATAAATAAATGTATATAACACGTATGTACTGGTTGGAGATGGACCCTGAACCTATATACCTATTGACCCATTTCACGACGCACAGCGTACTTGCACACGGCCTATCCGGTCCGCCGTTTTGAGAGTTTAAAAAAATGTACCCTAAGGAATTGACTCCCAAAATGGTGCAAATGGTAGACGCGCATTGTGCGCAGGTGCGTTCCGCGTCATGCAAGGAGTCAATAGCTAGCGTCCAATAGGTCATCTTGAGTGACTCGATGATCAACTGCTAGACACAATATTAGACAATGATTGCGGGTGTTACATTTTTTTTTCAAGTCTACAACTTTGACGTTTTAAAAATACTTTGCAATCTTAAAAATGACAATTTTTTGTTTTTCTAAAGTATTGACCTAAATATTGGAGCCCTCTGGACGTTTCGATGAGTGTCAAGGAAATGCGACCATAACGACATTTTTATTTACACTTGTATCCCCAAACATAAACTCAAACCCTGTCGCCTGTAGTTATAACTTGATTATAAATCGCTCCGAACTCAAACGTATTCCTCCCGTCCTATAATCTCGCAATAAAATCAAACGACTTCATTGAGCAAAAAAAAAAAGATTTGTCACAAAATGTATCACCAACATACATCATGAATCTCTGCCAATTCCACGGAGATCTATCTTGTGGAATTTTCGAACAGAGAAGTGTGTTCGTAAAGAACCACCCCCCAAGGTAGAGTGTACACCCGCTGCATCACAATAAACTGCAGTGTGACGCGGCTGCATCGGGGTCTGGCAGGCCCCTCGAAGTCGATCTGTCTTCCTTCTACTAAGAAGATACAAACACCGGAAGACTCAACCTGCTCGTAATGAGAAGCTGTACATGGATACAAACCTATGCACAGAAGTAGAGAGACGGGGGGAGAAGAAAAAAAAACACAAGACGGGAAAAACACGACAACAAACATTTACAGTAGATACATCTTCCCGGTTGTAGAAGAAGATAGGCATTAATCATGTTTTGTGCAGAAGGTCCAGGTGGTGTTTCTGGCCACGGCGCTACTGCCTTGATTCTACACCCGATGAATAAGACGAAAACCAGGGGTGGAGATGGATGCAGTTTCGGCGTCTCACGGGCCGGACTGTTGAAAGATCGATGCTGTACAATGCATCACCCACGTGTTTCTGGTAATCAGGGTGCGTTCTTCTTGTTTTGTCTTCCCTTTAGGACAAGGGGACTGACTACAGTCTAAGGAAGACATGATGGGACGGAAACTGATTGGATATTTGACGGCATAGTCAAGATTACCGTTGAGATTCTAACTAAAAATACATCACTATCTGATTCGCATCCGTCACTTTGTTCCAGATTGAAGTCTGTGACATATTTGTCTTGTATAGAGAGTAGTAGCGCTAGTGAGACTCACTTGAGTTGGGAATTTATGAAGGGCAGATTCGGGTATCAATTCTGTTTCTTTGTTTCTCAGCACTGGAATGCAATGTAATTGTTTGCATCATTTCCTGTATTGAAGTCCTTTGCACAGGGATATAGCCTAATTTTTACAAATAGAGCTTCATTGAACATTGTTTTCTATGAGTTATTTTTGCTACAATTCTGTTGGGCTAGATATTTGCAGTCTCGCGCATGATACGTGGGAACTCACGATTCCCCCAAAATGGTCGAATTCGCGCGAGACTTCATCAGTGGTTTATGGATGACATGAGTCTGGGGGGATACGATAGGTCGGGAAAAGGGCCAACACTGTTCAAAACATTATTGTGAAGACAAAGTGTACAATATCCACTTCTTTTATAGCTATAAAGTCTAAAAAGAAGAAGAACAAAAATGTTTGACTAATCTAACCTGAATAAAAAGGTATTCAAATGAATGTGAATGTTTTAGTGTGATTGACAAAACAACGTGGACAGAGGGAATATGGAGGGAAGGATAATGTTAACACTTGGTGGCGCTGTCCCAATTACACTGACACCATTTAAAGGTAATGTCATCGTTTGGATTTTGTAAACGTAATGCTGATTTGAAGAGAAAACTGTTCAGGAAGATACAATAAAAGTCACCTGTGAAAATTTCGGCTGAATACAGGGTCTACTTGCTGAGAAAACAGCAAGAAACTGCCACTGTTTTTTTCACAAGAACGTCGAATCCATCCACGTTCGGGGTGACAGCGGGTACCAACCGCATGTCTGGCCGCGGCATTCGCAAACGGGCACCAACCCTCAGCAATCTGAGAAACGATTTTACCGCAACATTTTATGTAGCAATTTGCTTGGATTAATGGAAAGGTTCAGATAATAGACAGATTGCAGGAAAATTCATTGTGTTTAATATATTTGAGAATTTCGGGGGAAAGCCAAAGGAATGCGCTAGTAAAGTAGTCGAGGTTTTACCATTCAACGAGTTACACGTAAGCGGTGTTTTTAGGCTTCCAATAGTCAACCCCGGTGCATAGCCGACGAGCAGCGGTGGCATGTCGGCCAATAGATGGCCAAAGTACACGGTAGGCCTACGGGGAACAATAAAAAATAACGCCAAATATTCTGGCGACAAACTGCTGAGGCCGTAGACAAATAGAAATAGAAAATTTGCTCACCGAATTTAATTTGCAAAATTTGATTTTGTCTTTCATTAATGAACAGAAGCCAACGTCGACTGGGAACTCGGAAACTAAACACTAAAAAATAAAGAAGGAACAAAAAAATCGGCAGGCTCCGCCACACTGATGAATCTGAGTTGATTTAATAAAAATGCAAAAGGTACACGAACTCAGTTGAGCTATGGGACACATTTACTATTATTATTTTCATCTGATTATTTGATTGTCTAGTTTATCATTAAGCATTAAGGGCCAGCTCCCAAACTACCGCCGTTGATGTAAGTGATTATTAGCAAATTCAGTGCACGCGTGTCTTGTACGAGACGGCATAACACTGGGGGTGTAAAGGGTAAACTCTCCACGGTGCGATGGCTCGATTTGTCCCCCACAATGAGCAGCAGATTCATCGGTGGTGATTCGATTTTGTGGGTTGATGATTAAAAACAAGAAAGCTGTCATCAACTGCCCCGTTGAGAAGCGTGTACTTTGTGACAGTTGAAGTACCTTCAATCTCATGCACAGGTGTCCGACAATGTAGACCCTATGTGGATGTATGTTAGTCATTCAAGTGAAGAGGAAGACAAAAAAAAATGTAGTGAGACCAAGATGATCAACATTATTTTAGCTTCTATCTTTCTGTAACTATTTCACTCACGATGGTTCAATTGACCTATATTTTAATTTCTTATAGTTCTCTAATCAAAACATTACCGCAGCGGCACAGCGCTATTGATAACTTGGGCCAACGAAATGTAGGGCCTATTTGTTTATAAATATTTCTTTATAATGATGTGAAATTGTGATATACTTTCATATGTTGATAAGAGCAGCATGGTGGGCGGGAGTCGATTGGTGCGTTATCCAACGCAAGATACGACGAACCAGAACGGTGTAATGTACAGAGAACAACACAATGAGGGGGCACACATATTCAAAATGGCTGACTAGCCGAAGCCGTAGCCGAAATGCAAGACGACGTTTGGGAAAAGTCAAAAGTCTCATCCAGTCCAGATCCAGGAGACAATACAATTCTAGCTTTAAGTTATTGGTTTGACCCAGTTTCTTGGAAGACAAACTACCCAAAAGCAGTGACGTATGGGGGGGGGGGCTAGGAACCCAATATGCCCCTCCCCCCCCCCCAATGAAAGTGGAACGAATGAATGGTTCGATACGTTAAATAGCCCCGCTTGTAGTCCCCCACTCCCTCCCCAAATGAATTTTACCAAGGATTTAGGCTAGTTTGTTTGTCAATCCTCAGTTATCAAGCGATCGTAGAGGGCAGTAGAGAGGTAAAAAGACAGGGAGACCTTTTTAGCATGCCAACAAAATGAAACTCAGTTTAGATGCATGAATAATCGGGCATGTTTGTCCATATGCCCGTATGCATCATTTGCTATATTTTTCTTTTTTAATTCATTAATGAAGTTCTTTTTATTTTTAAGATCTCAATCGTTTTGTACAATTTATATGGAATATCATTCTTTGCTGTATCAAGATCAGCTCTGGATTATTAAAGAATATTGTGATAATTACGGGGAAAATAACAAAATAAAACAAAACAAAACATAATGACATTACATGTTTCAAGAAAATATCAAAGGAGGAGTCTGCTCTGGATTTCAGAAACGAGACGCGATGCAAGTCTTTGACTCGTAGCCTCAAAGCTCAAACATAACACGATATACTGACCCGGACGAAGGGCGATGAAGAAAACGAAGTAGAGAGAGAAACAGAGACACAGAGAGAGAGAGGGGGGGAGGCAATCGGTTGAAGTGTTTGGTTTTACCTGGACGAACGCGGGGGGGGGAGGCATCCCACAAAGTCTGTCTCACCATCGCTCATCAGTTTGGCATCCTGCGGTGATGTATGGCGTTACTTCTTCATTTGACAAGGCAAACGATGCGGCTCGACGGAGGCGTGTGCCAGCCATTCATCACTGCCTATACTGGGTAGAAGACAGGAGACTTAATGGAGCCTTCTCGACTTCGTCTCTCCATCTGTATAGATGTTGCGCTCTGCTTTCCGTTTTCTCACAGATTTGAAAGCATCTTTTTTTTTGTTCACTGTCGATCCCTCTCTCTATTTCACTCTTTTTGGGCTAATGTGTTTCCAAACACGATAGGGCGACTTTCTTACTTTAAAGCCGACCAACATCATATATCTGTATTTGAAGAACCTAAAACTACAGTATAGCTGAGGTGATCAATTATATATATTTGTTTAAAAAATACACATGTTTTAGCATACAACTTTAATTGATATAACGTAAGCATACCAGTTCTAATCTGAGCCTCTTCTCTCTGAAATGCAACCAGTTTATAAACAAGTGTTCTGATTTGTGTACACATGCATTTCCCCCAAATCAGAGCAATCATTTTGATTCCAGTATATTATTTAAAAGCTAAACATTGATGTTCCATTGACAAAGGACTGGGTGTTGATGTTGTTTATGTAAGACATAAGTGTTATGTCATAGCGTAGTATCACTTTAAAAGCGAATTTATAATGCACCAATGGTCATCGATTGAGCTCAATTTCAGAGCAGCTACATAAGCAGAAACTGAATTCGCTAAGCAAAATTAATCAAGAAGCCAGTTCCAGTTTACAATTATTGTATACTTCCAGCTTTATTCAACTTCTACTGCATCTGTTTTGAAACTCCTTGTCTGGTGCATGTTTCCCTGCATCCTCTATGTTGACTGTTTTAAAAGAGGAATATCAATTCCTACGTTCAGCCCCCTTACATCTTACATGTTTTCTTCTTGAAGCCCCTTACTAATAAGTGACATTTAGCCTTGTTTGTGACCTTTAGCCTTGTTTGGGGCGAAATTGCATTAAAACAATAACATTAAACACAGAGCATGGCATTTTGGTTGGTTACATCATGGTTTTGCAAAAGGCGAGTCTTTTTCTCTATTCAGAAATATCACTTATTTATCAAATCCTGAGGTAAATATGGATTAAAATCGAAAGTTTGTCCAAGAGTGTCTTTATGGCTTCAATCTACTTCGATCGCACAATGCAACGATGTATAGGCAAAATCACTAGAAAATCTTTTGCATCACTAAAAATGACGTGTTGAAAATGTCTCTTTGTCTAAATAACCTTTTTGTGTTTAAAACGGAAAAACCACCTGTTTGCGTCTTGAGAACTAGGGCTAAGATGAATGCATTTGGTTCGACTTATCTTGTTGTATATTGTGGGAAATGGATAATCAATGCATGGTGTATACATCTTGTTCACATTTTCTCGAAAATAACAACACGTCAGAATGAGAACTTTTTTCAGGATATTTGGCTCTTAAAATATCCGCAATTGAGAAAGACTAATAACTCATTTTAGGTTGTGTGTGTTTTTTCCCTACCTCTTGGATAATTACCAATTACCTACTTTTCAGTTGAGTCTTCTTCAAGCATATGTAATCAGTTAAGATAACACGAGAACCAAATAAAAGCTCTTATCATATGAAACAAAACCATCAACGAAATAACTTGATCATGGGTTGTCAGTTGACGGATCGGTCTGCAGTCGAGTCCAAACCAAATAATTCGTTCGGCATAAGTGGGGGAACTTTTTTCTCTCTCTCCTTTTTTCCGAGGCCTTGTTTAAAGAGAGTGACGCGTCAGGCTGGAATGTTGCTTGATTTATTTCGCCGATTATTATTGGATGGCTTGCTAGTCACAACGTCGTTGGTACTTCGGGCCGCATTGGTACACGGCACCGGTAGAAATGTATAGAGGGCTGCTGACCATAATACGAGTTCCACATCTGCTTTTTAGGGGGTTTTGTCAGCCATTTTGAAACCGTCTGCCATTTGGGCCCCTCCCGGCCCGTTAGCACTGACCCCGCCCCTACCCCAACCTTGCAATTCCAATGTTTGATTGTGACAGCAAAGATAACATCCGTGTTAGATATGGAACATTCTGAAATGGAATTAACATAATAATAATGAACCCGAGCTGATGAGTTTACTAAATTGCTACATATTTGTTTCATTATCAATTGAACACAGACTGTTATGTTCAACTTGGGCCTCATCTGGAATCGCTCTCTCGGCGAAGCTTAATGTCTTATTAAAAAAATAATGTCTCAGCCATATTATTTTTTATTGATTTGACGGTGTTAACCAATTTTTCTAGCAAGGGTCCAGGCTGGAAATGTGTTCTAAAAACGGTCATTTTGGGGGCGATCATCAGGCCCGTGGACGTCCGGACAAAGTTCAACTCTGTCCCCGGACTTGTTGCCGGGTTTCGCTCCCCTTTCATATCGATCGCGCGGTAGATCCTGCCGTGTTTGCTCTCCACGTATTAGCAAGGAGTAATTGCACGAGGGGCAGCGTAATAAACGCTGTATCTGCTGACGGCAAATCGGAGCTCTTGCACGGCGCTCGCGGGTGCGTAAAACTTCACAGAGATGTGTGCCCAGCAGTCAGCTGGGTAACTGCGAAATCCAACTACCAACATCTCCGTGTGGAGCGGGGGGGAAAAAACAGGGGTGTAATTTCTGCTTTTTTGAGCTTCATGGGTGATGGACCCAATCATCATTGAAGGTCCATGTACTTTTTATTGTTTCCCTGTTTGCCAATATCCTTTGGGTGAATTTTCAAAGCGGAAATTGATAGGTAATCTCAGTATCATTGCCCTATTTATTGTTACTTTCATTGTGGTATTGTCTTGTCAGGGGATGAAAGTCAATGCCGTTCAGCGTTTGCGGGAAACTGATATAAAAACATCGCAGTATTGAATTAGAAAGAGAGCAGATTGTAAATATGGTACAAGTACCAAACATCTTGAAGACATCTAACGGTATCTAAGATTGTCTCATCTTTAAGGAAATTATGACTGAGTTTTGAGAAATCAAGAGCAAACTATCATCTAAACACATAGGCCTACCGGTACAAACACAACATGTACGTACTTGCAAGGTGTGGTGAAATGTTCTCAAGAACCGATAGTTGTTTTGCAAACTTGGGCGGTTGATGTAATTATGTCTTCCACAAGCACTCATTACTGTTGTTGTTGTTGTTATTGTTGGTGTTGTTTTAGTTGTTGTTGTTGTTGTTGTTTTTGTTGTTTTTGTTGTTGTTCTCGTACCAGTCCCTTTAAAAGACTATTCATCTTTCTCTCCTCGTATGTTTCTCTCTCTCTCTATCAGAGGAATTGTCTTCTTTTATTGGTATACACAGCCCGGCTATCTACCTTTTTTAAATGTTCTGAAAAATTCGGGCACTAAATCGTAAATGAAAATGTTTGCTGTTTACTAGAGTTATGTGACGTCTTGCGTCACAGCAGGACAAGGTGCAACATCACAGTTAATTTTATAAGTTGTAAAGTTTGTTTGAACTCTTTACATTGTATTTATTTATTTATTTGCTTATTTAGTATAGTTATGTGCAACGATCTTTTTCGTTTTATAGATATTATTCAAGTGTATGGATGTCATTTTATATCTTACATCTTTCATATTAATATTTGTAAATGCCATTTAAATGGTATCATTCTTTGGGTTGTTTCATTAAACTATTGTTTTTCTAAATTAAATGTCTGCTTGTTCTCATAACTACCGAATTGTTGGTCAAAAATTCAGAGATTTTTCAAAAGCTGTACCAATGTTTGATTGTTTACGGTTTGTTGTTTCACATTTTACACATTATTGTTGATGTGACATTCAGTTTCTGTTGTGACGACAAGTAGTAGCGCCCTCTTTGACATGCATTCAGATTCAGGTATACATTCAATATCCATACTTCTATGAAAAATAACGACAAGTACATGTAATTAAGGAGTAAAGTGAAATATGATAATTCAATATACAAAACGAATCTCACACACAAAAAAATACTAATTTTCATCGTTCCTTTTCGTGTCCTTTGATTTTTCAAGATTAATTTTGTGATTATTTTCGCCTGAGTGGCTTTCTGTTTGTTTGGAAGACTATAGAATGCTTATTCAAATTGAACAGTTGTCTTGCATGGCTGGACGACCTTGCCACAACGTGCCACCACTGCAGTCACAGACAAATTGTTAATGTTTTGTTTGAAAATTGAACAGAAGTGTGTGCGTCACAGAAAGAGAAAAAAAAAACACTGGCCGAACTTTTCAAGAGCCGCGTCGGCTGAAACCATCTCCAGAAGCCCAAATAGGTGGACGTCATATTCCCATAGGGTAGCATATCGAGGGCAAAATACATCGTGAATGTCACAAACTCACAGGTCAACAACGTCCGTTTAAACTCTGGATTTTCAACCCGGGTTACAATCTGTGCATCTCACTCATCTAGTGTTTATCATCGTCCTCACAAGATGGTGAGCAAATATCCCAAAAAGATCTAATCTCCATTCGGTACGAGGAAAAGAGGCACCTACCATATGCGTCTGCCCGGCGCCAGACGCGTGCGGGCCCTCCAACGCAATGGCACCGTGTCCGCAGACCGCCCCGGGACCCTCGCCTCCTTCACCCCCGTAGAGTAAGGTGACTATACGGAAGTGGTAATTACTTTGTTAACCGATCGCATTCCTCCCTCCATGATCAGCGCCTGGGTTTGGCTGGCTGGCCTTCTTCAGTCAGCCCTTACACCGTTCACTTTTTCCCTGTAGTGTTTGCTTTACGAAGCGGGCCCGAGTACGGGGATGCCACGGTAAGAGCCTCCGCTCCGTATGTTACGGATATTCGACGGCTGACACAATGGCCATCGATAACCCTCCATGTCGGTGTCTTGTTTGATATTTTTTTCACTCTGGTGGATTCTGTGCAGTTTCGTCCAGGAACGTGTTCAAGGGGCCTGCAGAGATAGCGAGAAATGCTGGGCTCGAGTGGGGGAGAGATGCTCGGCCGTCGTATTGTTCCAAGCACGGCGTGCGTTCCACGCTAATTAACACTGTTTATCAGTGTTAGGCCGGTACTGTTGACGATGCTCGCCCCACACCGTCATCAATGATTTCAGACAGACAATAATGTACAAACAACCATACAAACTTGACAATGACATATTGAACAATCAAATCATAATAAAGATGAGAGCCAATAGACAACTTCGCTTCTCTTGTCATAAAAAAACTACTTCATAATCCTAGGTACTCGTTTGAACGAACAACAGAACTGTTGAAATAGACTTGTACGGTATATTATGTCAACGATCATTTAAAATCGGTTGATCTGGGTCAGTAAACAGGTCAGGAATTGCGAACATTTCACAATTCAATAGTAGCATCAATGCGAACACTTTGGATGAAGAAAGTGCAGTTATGAAAAACAAATTATGAAACGATTAACATAAGGTTTGTCTGTCTGTAATATGTTCGTCCGAGGTAAAACAGAATAAACACCAATTGTCGCTTTGTTATTTTAAGTTTAAGCATAGAGTTAGGACCTTTTTTTCTCTATATGGTTTAAACCCGTTATCAAACGTATTACGTTGTCAATGTCCTGAACATGCTGATATATAATTTTCATATGTACATTGTAGTAGTAGTTGAGCGAGAGGTTGTCTTCAGCCGACGTCTTCTCGGGAAACTTTGATGGTCGTCTTCCACGCATCCCGGTCCAGCATCAGCGTCCTAAGCTCAGTTGTTTCTTGTTGTGTTGCGTCCCTCTTCAGCTGATCTACGAAAGTTAGTCTCCTCCTGCCCTTGCTCCTGTTTCCATCGATGGGTTCCCAAAGAACTAGGTGTGTAAAACACATCATAAACACTGGTTAGCTCATATGCCATAAGATCATAAGCTGGACCACGCCGCACGTCCTACACGGGGTATCAATAGGGGACAGTGAAGAAAGGGCAGGACAAAACTCAACCAGTATCGTTTATGTACAAAATCTGTCTATCAATTGTCTCATGTCAATTGTAGATTAACCAAATTATAAAACTTAATTAATTCAGCAAACAAAATAATAAGCTTTAATTTAACCCACGGAATACCTGAACATGTAAACAACACACTTTCATAAAAAATATATCGTTTAAAAAGATTTTTATTTAAATAAAAAAATAAAAAAACTTTTCAACCTACGGACAAAAACAGGTGCCTTGTTTGAGAATTCTGAAGTCACTCTTGCCACACCATGCATACTGTTCATGATTTTTAAGTTACCAGCCTGCCTAATACTATAAAACAAACATAAAAAGCTAACCCCGGCACAGTGCGATATATACCGTGAAACTCATACTGGGTTCAAGCACGATTTTGAACTTACTGAAAGAGCACAAGGTTGACTCTGTAAAGTAGATCACGAGTTGTAGAAAAATCGGCCAGTAATCAATAATTAAACCATATTGTGCACACAATTTCTTACCAGAATCATGGTCTGTGCCTTTATGAGACTCGCAGATCTCTCCCAAAATTGCACCAAAAAAAATTGTTTATTAACCATAACGTGCGTTGGTCAGTCTAAACAGGGTTGTGTACGAGGTTGCCGGTTGCTGTGTACACGTGCGTAGACCTCCATTTACACAGGAAACGCACGTCGTGTCGTTGAGAGGCATTCCGCGCTGCCGGTAGGAATAAACTGTTTGCAAGAAATCAAAACCAAAATATATAAAATAAAAAAAATTAAAAAGTGAGATAACGCGTGGATGTAGTCTGGCTGAAAACCAATCTGTTTGTTCTGGTTGCAAATGATCGTCAACTTCAAGAAGAGCATATCACGACCCGTTAGGCAAGCGAGAGAGCGGTGCGAGAGCAGACAGCGTCACGCGTGTGACTTACCACGGACTGAACCACCAAATAAACGCTCGGTTATACGAACTATAAAAAGAGCACAAAAAGGGTCTTTTTGCGGTTTATCTTCCCACAACAACATCACTTTCAGTCGCACAAATGAGGCGTGCAGCGACTCTCAGAGCGCGCTGGGAGGGACGGGGTTTCTCTGAACGTGTTTTGCACATTGTACCCACAGGAAGAGGGCGAGCCATTGTTTTGGTCAGTGAGAAACTAATAATTATGTGAACAATTTTAAAGTTGGTTGGGTTTTGTAGTTTCGTTTTTAGGTTCTGTTTTGCACAGTGATAGAAAGCTGATTCATTTTGCATTGAAATTTTAGATAATTGTGATTGGATTCTAATGCAGTTTTCTAAACGATGCTTGCATTTCCATGATATGGTAATATTTATGTAGACAGTTGCTACATAATCACCAATCTTCTTAAACTCGGCTAACAAATCAACCCATTTCGAAATCATCAATTCGGTCCGTCTATGGTCAACCAAACTTGACATTTCTGGGTCGTAGCACTGATACGGGGTCATGGTCAGATTGTACATTACTTGTGAACACTACAAAGGAACGTTGTGTTCGTGCGCGGTCATCACGGCACTCCTCGTCCCCAATCAACCCAACCCCATCAAGTTAACAATCTCGGTAAACAAGACCTCATTGTGGTCTCAACAATGACGGATGCAATGTCTCTTTCTGGTGATAATTCGCGCACTGCCAAAGCGCCGCCTACTGACTATATTTACGTCCATGGTTTAACCAATCCTGTGATGATGTCGGGCTTTTTTTCCCCACGTCTCTGTTTACAATAACGCTCCAGATCGGCAAGCGCACGGACAAAACGAATATGCACAATCAGCATTACTTATGTCTACCATAAAGGTGATTTCATTTGGAGTTCTCCATCACGGCCTTACGAAATAATTTCTATCTCTTATAAATTAACAGACAGAGAAGAAAAAAGTGAGGTACATGTATGTTGATAAACTCTGCGTTCCCTGCCCGTTTGAACCATTTAGTTTAATGGGTAAACACGGAGAAAATTGGCGAGCCAACATCTGTGTGCGCCTTGTCGGGCGTTTACTAGGTAAACTAATTATGTTTAATACGATTACAAAGGGCTTGTGAGATCGGTATAAGAAAAATAGAAGATATCATCACATTTAGGGACTAATCGGTTGTCAGGGCGAGACTGACGTGTTGTTTGATTTACCAACTGGATCAACACATGCCGGGCTTACGTGGATCTGACAACTTCATTTGTGACGCGATGGTAACAAATAATTTGCAAGTCTCTGGTTTGGGGGGCGATTCACGTTGCCGAGTTGGCGTCTGAAGGGAACCAATTTTATTGTTTAAAAAATATCATCCTCGTCCCTCTTCCTAAACGATTTGCAGGAATGGTTTGAAAATATGTCTTTATAATCGATCGTCGAATTACGATGACGGTAAGGCATTTATCATTTCATAACCAACAATCTTGTAAAGTAAAACAAAGCAATATGTGAAATAGTACTCACATTTGGTGCTGTCATGTTAGTGTTATACAAACTATCATGCTTACTTGTTTATGTTCTGAAGTTAGTTGGCAATCAGTTTTAATTCAATGTATTTAACTATAATTATTCAGCCATCAAAATGACATCAACACACATGTAGAAGAAAAGAAAATATGAAACGAAGAATATTCTTTCACATACCTAGCAACGGAAAATCATATAATTCAATCAAATTTAACAACTTATCAAATTAACTATATGCTGCAACGTCACATAATTTCACATGAATAAGGAACATTTTCAATGACAACTTAATGCCCAAAGTGTACACCAAGAAGGCTCCTCCCCTGGGAGAAAGAAAAATAAGACGAAGAAGAAAAATGGTTAGGTATAAAATAAATTTGTTTATGGAATTTCAAAACAAAATATTGCATCAATCACTTGCAAAACAACTACTGGTTATGAACTAATGAAAATTTCACCGTGCCACTTTTTTGTTTGTACGTTATGTGATGAAGCCCTTCTACCCAACTGTCATATTTCCATAATGGCACGATACATCATTCCTAATGATCGAAGATGAACTTCAAACCAATGTCGTAGCATACCTGAAGTGAGTTAATAGATACATCAAATAGCAGTACAGTTTACGCTTATGTGAACCAACCCGTAAAACTTTCATTAAAACGACCACGTTTTCGAGGACATAAATAGCGTTTTATATATTTTCGCCGGTGATGTTGTGCATGGTTTTAATAAGCTCTATCGAAAACAGAACTCACACTGGGGGCGGTGGGGGGGGGCTGGTCAGAACAGTGTCAGTATTTCGCACTATTTAAGGACACTGGTAATAGCAGGCCTAGACCATTACACAAAGGGTGCTTTCAGATTGAGAGGTGTTTCGTTTGTTAAGTTTTTCTCCAAATCATTAACGAAAACTGTAGACGAGCTTTAAGGTTTTTTAATAAAACATTGCCTTTTTGCAACATGGAAACACACAGTAAAGTGGATCTACATAAAAAAAACATACAAGTCAGAATAATCGAAGACAAAATGTCAACATATATTTTTCGTTGGATTTTTGAATGAACCCTTCATCGAAACTGTAGTCTCGTTTCAGCATCATTGAGGGCGTTTTGAAAATTGTTTTTTGCCGAAGCGACAATCGTTGTACGACCTAAGTCTGGTCCCAGCCTAGAGATTGCATCACGGATGCGCCCCAATGGAGATTGATCCGTCCTTTTTTATTCTACAAATGTAAACATCCCAGAGTTCGGTCGCGTGAGAAAAAACACTTATGTTTTTTTTTTCTTCTTCTTCTTTCTTTAATCATAGTGATATCGACATAATTTTATATTTAGTTTACATTTGTAAGGCATATTTAATTGTTGACAGACATTTGTATCTTAAATGAAAACTAATTTATTTACAAAACAGCCATTCTGTCTCGGTGAAGCATAAACAAGAATGTTATACGTTTTGATTAATTAAAGAGACTAGAGCGACCATTAGTAAATGTTGTTTTTGTTGTTGTTGTCGTTTTTTGTTGTTTTGTTTTGTTGTCGTTATTTTTTTTCTTCTCTTGTTGCTGTTGTTGTTCTTGTTCTTGTGCCCCGCCCCACATGAAACAACCATGGCTACGCCACTGCCACTCTTGCTGCTGTTGCTGCTGCTGCTGCTGCTGCTGCTGCTGTTGTTCTTTTTCTAACAACGTAGTGTTTATCTTTACCTATTGATCAAGATAAATGAATGGGGTAACTCTTAAAGGTAATACTTAAAGGAACATTACAGAATTGGTAAGAAAAAAACTTATAAAATATACTTTTGATCACAGATTTACATAAAACTTACACGGTCTAATGATGATGATGGTAGAAAACATCCCTTGAAATATTTCTGTCTGAAATGCCATATTTTATGAGAAATGAATAAACTAATTTTCCGATTGGAGTTTATCGCTCAGTGAGCGTTTTATTCATTTGTTGAATCTATATGATTTCATGCAAAATGTGTAATCGTTTTTTTTCACTATTTTCTCGTGACCCAGATGGCCGATCGATCTCAAACTTCTACAGGTTTGTCAGTTTATGTATATGGTGGATTACGTAAAGTGCTTACACTGCCAGCAACTGTTTTGTTGGCAAAAACCAATTCTGTAATGTTCCTTTAAAAATCATAAAATGGGGTAAAAACTGCACGGTGCAAGACATTCTATATCCCAAAACAAGAACTACTTCATGAGCCCACAGCAGTGATCTTTCTTCTTTTTCGTTTCCTCTTTCTTTTTGCTTCTCTACTATCTCCTCTCTCTCTCTCTCTCTCTCTCTCTCTTTCTTTTTTGGGTTTTACACCTTCACTTGACGACATCCACTGAAATAAAAAAGAAAACATCAACTCAGTTCATGGCCAGATTACTCGGTTTATAATGCACTCCTTACATCAACCCACACAAATCTCCAGTGTTGCATGTGCAAACACAAAGTGCACACAATTAGTCAGCTCTATGCAACAAAAAAAAGCCGCCCAGGTCTGGCCCAATTGTTAAATTGCATGAAATATTCAGTAGTTTCAGAGCTAATTCGTGAAATTAATTTTCTCGATTCATCTTGGCAAAAGCCCTTGGGGTGTATGAGGCAATTCGCTGAAATGGTCCACCGGGGACACGATAGTCTGAACAGTATAAGAGGGTATGGATTTGGTGATGGAAAAAAAACCGTTGGAGGTACGAGCTTGCGACTGAGCTTCACCGCGTCGGCTAGCCATATTCAGTGGGGCGACGGTTGCCACCTGGCCCGTGTGATAGCTGCTCCGTGTACCCGGTGACTGCTGATCCGTGGGAGATATATCACCAACAGTTACCAGTCAGACAATGCCCCGACCCTTCCCCAATCAGCAGCCGCCGAACCAATACTGCTATTAGTAAAAACACGCTTTCGTACAGCTTGGATATGCTAATTTCATTAATTTAACGCTTTTTGGGTGAAAATATCCCCGACAAAAGAACAAATTAAACTCCCCGCGCTCTGAGCCGCAAAAAAGGACGAATGAAATATTAATTTGTGTTTTTGTCGTCAGCGGGAACCGTGACGTAGGAACTCGTTCACAGTAAGATGACACACATCAACTGATTTCTTACCCTTCAATTATAGATAAAATCTATGTGTGTGTATTCCACCGGAAGTCACATTGTGTAGACTGATGTGTATATGCACATGAGGATTTAACGAACTTTGAATATTAATGCTACCGTGGGTACACCCCAAGGCAAATTACCCCCATTTGGTGATCAGACAATTCCATTTCAACATTTGCCATTTTTGTGCATAATTTAGTTTATACGCGGTCCTTCTGAATGGTTACAAGCATTGAACTATAAAAATGTGAAATTCAACACTTGACGAGCATTTTGTGTTAACATGAACGGATGGTCACACTAATGGTGTTTTTTTTGTCTGTTTGTTGTTTTTTTTGTACCCATGGGAACTACCTCCATCTTCCTCGATCTCTTTGTCTTCCAAGTATTCTTTCATAACAATTCTTTCGCACAATCGAGGCCAACGTAAAGAAAATCAGGTGGCCATTATTGCTAAAAACTTATAAATGTCTTTATAAGAGCTGGACTAGCGGCAAGACAAAGGTTAACTAATTAGCCAGATAATGCTACCGCGCTTTCTTTGGGTCTGTATTTTGTCATTTTGGTCTAACCTTCAATACCCCTTCACACCCTTTTTCCGAGGGGGGGGGGGCGTGGAATCGTGTATATACTTGTTTACGTGTTTATAATTGTTTGTTGTACATCCGACAGAGCAAGAACCAATAACAGAATAACAAGTGACGACGTAGAAATAATGGTTGAGATTTTAGATATGTAAGGAAAATCCACACTTGGGAAAAACCAACGCATTCGGGTAGGAACTAAGAAAACAACCCACATACTTAATTCGGTCCGAGGCGAAATTCGAACCGTGGACCACAGAGGTGAAATCAATTAAGTCCTCCTTTTTACCAATTATAACATTTTATTCGGATAGTTCTGCTCCGTGGCTAACTGTACTCTTAGCGGCACACAACCCGGTTAACTGTTGAGTCTAAATCGCATGCCTATTTCCATTGTCCGTAAAATAATCACAAAGTCCCCTTGTTCGAGACAGGCAAGCTCAACACGCGCCCTCTATCAATGTTTTCAATGGATTGGTGGCGCCCTTGTCATCCTCAAGATGAGATTCTGAAATAATTGTGCAGGATTGTTTCCCTAAAATTCTAGCATAATCTCAACTTTGAGGAGTAACATCAATTTGATTGGGTCTTATATTGATGAGTTGGGTTGGTAGGCTATTCTGAGGAAATGGCGAATCTCTTTTTAATTCTGAAAACTGTTTGAAGACAAAAATAATAAATGATAACAGCATCTTAATAAGGAATGTTTTCATGGGAACCTAAACATGTACAGTAATAATCACAGCAAGGTGTATAATAAACACAAAACAAAGAACGATAATCAATTATAGCAAAACAAACGAGTATAAAGGAAATATTTTCGAAATATTTGTTGTTACGGCCTCATGTTTCTACCTAGGCCAAGTAGAGTCGTAAGGCTAAAACACCACACACACACACCCATACAGGTACAGGTAATACTATTGTGAAAGAAGCAGTCAACTAGAAAAGAAGTGAAAAGAGACAAGAATGCAGTCAGAAAAAGCAACGGATGAATAATGGAAAAGAGGCAACAAAAAATAGTTTTAAGCACATGTACGGGTGCACCCCACTAAATAAACTCCCATGGCATACAGTGCAAAATGCTAAGTATATTCATAAAATAATACACGAAAAATACCTAGAAGTCTCACAGCTTTTTAAAGTAGTGGGAAAATTATTAATTGACTCTTGAACTTTTATTCTCTGCTCAATTTAGTATAGGGAGTCCCTGGGCTTGTCGGGTTATTCTCCCTCCAAATAAAAACACCCCTACACAGGTGTAATTTTCAAAATGTCCTAGCATCAATCTTGAAAATTTCCCTTCACCTCTTATTCAGGGGCTATGTCATCCAAAATACCTCAAGTTGGAAGTCAACAACCCCTCAACAATTCTAATATAGAATATTTTTTGGGCCTACAAAAGGTTATTGAGCTCGACGCTCTGTTTTCTCCTTATTTTGGTGAGGTGTACCCGTACGGTTTGCCGCACAAGCTGCTGCTTGGTTGCCATCTTGAATTATTAATACACGGCAATGATTTTAAAACATTAACTAAAAGACAGGAATAAAAAATCAATCTAAAAACACAACATTATAATCTGCTTCCTGTATGGTAAACAACAACCTTGGTGATCAACTTAGATTACCCAAGTTGGCAATTATAGGATACAAAAGGGTGAACATTACCTGTTTGATGAAGACGGTAATAAAGGAACAAGTTACGGTCATCTTCGTGGAAATGAATTATATGGGAGCTCTAGGAAACCTGACGTGGAGGGCGCTCGATTACATTCGATTATTTTTTTTTTTTTTTTAACTTACATGTATATAATCTCACATGCTTTTTTACATCACAATAGTATTGGGAATTTAATTTTGCTATAAAGTGTATAATGTTTTAAATAATTTAAATAACATCTTGGGGTAGATAAGAGCTGGCTGGAGATTCTGCCCAAGGCCCCATGGCAATTGGGTCTCCCCTGACAGATCAAAATTACAAGTCACAATCTAGATTGTTCTGCTTGTACACATGCATTTGTGTTCTCCATCGGTCCTGGGAATTTATCCTCCCCCCCCCCCTCCTTCCGTCCCCCCCCCCTCCACCATTGTGCGTGCTCAGTGTTGAGCGTTTCGAAGCGTAGACATGAATTTTGCGCTCTGTATATTGTTTTTGTTTGTCAAATCTAGTTTAGCTGTGCTTTTCCGCGTACAAAATTTCGTCAAACATATAGCAGTCTAGATAATGGAAAAGAACAGGCAACAGAGCTCCGACAGGCAAGTGTATGTTGCGCCCTCTTGTGGTTTAGTAATATTAATTTCATCCATCGGGAGCGAAATAGTTGTGTCTAAGGCCGTATCCGAATTGGTGGCTACGGCTACGGCTACGACTGTTGCTAAGGGTGTTACTATAGGGACATCCTATATTTTAACGCGTGATAATGCGGCGATTCAGCCGTAGCCATAGCTAGCAGCCAATTTGGACATGGCCCCAAAATTGTCTAGATCGTAAAATAATTAGGCCTACAGCGACAAATAATTTTGAGTTATATGAGGAATTAAAAATATCATTAAAAAGTAATTATAGAAATGTTGTAATACTTCATTTGTATAAAACTCCCTCTTCCCCTCCCCAAACCGCCTGCCTCTCTTTCTACCTAGCGGCAATTTATGTTTTGGGTCTGTAACCGTGCAACTGACACAGCGCCATCTGTTGGTAGAGTCTATACCACTTTTTATGGCTTTATTCTGGTGACGTCATCCGTTTATTAGAGTGTTCGACAAGAGGGGGTCGACGGGATAATCGAAAAAATGCCATTCAATCTGATGTGTTTCCTGATTTCTGGGTGGGGGTCGCTTATAGGCATTCTGTGATCTCATGTTTCGCAACACACTATTTATTGCCATTGGATTACATTAATACCGCCCCCCCCCTGTCTCTTTCTAGACCTCATTTTTAAAATGGTTGAAAACAAAGCAATAACTTGATTACCTTTACGTTTTCTTCACGAAGATGTTCCATTTAAGTGCGACCGACAGAAGTATGTTGTGGATTATATGTGTGTCTCATTCAAAACAAGGTTCAAAAAACCAAAGAGGACTACTTCCTTCATCGAGCTTGGAAGTTCTTAATTCCTGATGCTACTCCCTATAGGCCTTCCTGTATAAGTCTCCTCGTGGAGTAACTGTTGTTACATCTTGGTCATAGCTTCTGCCTGTCATATCTTTATTAGACAGGGTGCAGAACCGTGTTGTTTATCTTTTCATTTCATGTTATTTGCCAGCATCATTAATAAACAATAATTGCACAATCAAAGGATCTACAAGGACAACAAATAATTTTGTTTTTAGAAGAGTACGAAAAATGTAAAAATATTTAGCAAAGTGCTGAGTAACCCGGCTGGGCGGGCAAATACAATATGTAGGAAAAACCTCCAGTGGGGGCCAGCCTCTGTCTTTTCTACAGATATTTTCATGGTGAACGTGCCACCAGTGTGTCTGACCTTGTTCCTCCTATCAGGATGTTTGAGCGTGAAACCAGGCTTCCTGCTTCTTCTCACCCATACACTGATTGCAATTTGCTGAGATGTAGAACAAAGAGCCACTCCAACGGCTTTATTCCATGTACTGCATCTCTTTGGAACTCCTTGCCTGGTGCATGTTTCCCTCTATCCTACAGTAGACTGTTTTAAAATGTAAATCAATTCCTACCTTCATTTCCCAAGATTATTTCCATCTTAATTGTTTTCTTCTCGTAGCCCCTTAACTATGAAGGCTTTAAGCCTTGTTTGTGGCGAACTTGCAAAATGATACTAATTAATAACTTTTGTGTTGAATATCACGATCCATCTTTTCAATCACAAAGAAGTTGTAGACATGGTGCAACATGGTAACGATAAGTTACAGATCATATTTCATTGTTCATTTGGTGTGATTTTTTGAAAAATGCCCTCCAAATCATTCTATTCTAAAATGAGAACACCCCTACACCGGGTACAAGTATCCAAGCAGACCGGCGTCTACTGGGAGTTGGGGTCAGTGGTGAAAAGGCCCTACGATTGTGAACAATGTAGAGACACTTCTTCTTAAGTTACCAGCCGTGCGTGAAAGCACAATGTCCATCATTTATTAATGACCTAGGTTTACTTTCACCGCATATTATTAATTATCATACCGGAAGTGGAAATTACTGAGAACAATAAAGTAGATGTGTTGTCATTGAAGATTAATTTTAATGCAGTTGCCACCCCCTTTCCCTTCCCCTCTCCTTTCCTTTCAGAAGAAAAAATCCAGGCTCTTAATAATTCACTTTTCATTCCGATTTTAGGCACCCGTCCCACTCCTTAATGCATGCATAATTTACAAATCACCACCCGCACACCCCACGGACCAACAAAACAATTTCCAGACCTGACATTGATAAAGGGGTAACCAGTGAGCATTTACAGCGTCACTGCTTTCCATTTGCGTTAACCTAATCTGTTAAAATGCTGTTAGTTTATGTTGTCATCCCCTAAGGTGACGATTCGAACCAGCGATTACCTGTTTCCAATTTGTGCGGGGTTCCACTTGAAAGCCAAAAACGCGCGAAACGAGGCACCGGCGATCCGTTACGCACAGGGAAAACCTGTGAAACCGGAATTGGCAGATTGAGCCCTTGACAAGCATCCACAAAATAAAACATGATCGCGAATTAAAGTGGGACGTTTGAAATTGAGATGTCGTCTTTAGAGGGATTGATAGATTGGAACTGGAGGGGGTGGTACGTGGTCATTGATGCACAGAGTTTCAATTAAACACTGTGCCGTTTAGAGTGTCGCCTTTCAGGGTAACACGAGATGGCGATATGTTAGCATTGATTTATCAGTCTTAGTGGTCTTTGATTTGTTAGAGAAAGACGAAGGAGAACATGCGAGTCGACAGTGACGGAAAAGTACGGATCTTTGACTCTCCGGGCATAAAAAAATGACTTTGGCTCCGGCTTCAGCTAACCAGTCCCTGGCTGATACCACCGTTTCAATAATGACAGCGGAGAGTCAGCCAAAGCCACTAATAGTCTCATTGTTGGATTGAGTGGTATTGGATTTTTGGACTGATGGATAAGTCAGTTCAAACGGGATTCGAGTACAAGCCCCAGAAGAAACGTCGTTATTGGACAATCATTCTCTACCCACCATTGGAACATTGGTGCAGCACCTCTGCACATTATTTTACACACACTGGAAGAATAAAAGTTGAATACCGCTGGTGTTAAACTCCACTTACAGCAGTATAGAGTTAACACCCTCCTTCTATTGCACATTATACTTTTTATATCCTTCATTCGTTTTACGAATGGAGCGGAAACTAGCTTCACGAGAAGGACCTAACACAACGGGCTTAAAGCGAAGATGATTAGCTGTAGAGATACTGAGGGGGTACAGCGCATCTTAACGGAGCCACACTGTCATCGTGCACGCTCTGGCTGTCCTTCTCCCCGGCCCCCAGCGTGATCTTTCCGGCTTGCATTCCCTCATCCCACGGTAATGTCAAATCCCTCCACTAATGTCCTCATGGCCAGCTTGGCAAAGGAACAAGGAGCGGAAGCTAGTAGTCCGGGTGACGGTATGAGATGACATCCCTACCCTCTACCTCTTTCTCTCTCCCTCTCTCTCTCTCTCTCTCTTTCTCTTCTGCTTTTTCTCCCCCTCGCGTCTTCAGCATCTTATTGTTGCCATGTCTTGAGGACCATTAGGAATATCATGAGCGAGGTCCCTGGCGACTGACACCGTGTTTTCACAGCAGTGCCGCTGGTCGGCTGGAGTTCTTTCTCGTAGCTATTTTATGAAATATTTCCACTGAAAAATTCTGTCGAGAATAAGAAGCGACAACACAAGGTCGGGATTTTCAAAATGATAGTGCAACCTGAAAGTTTGAACAATATTGTTCAATGTTTATATATTTAACTAAAGAACGCACTCTGCATCCGTGAAAAAATAACTCATCTGCCTGAAAAACAACAACAATTTTGATGCTCAACACTTGAACAAAAAATCTGATTACTGATTCTTTATTACTGATTTGAACTTTTCGGGTCGAATTCAAACATTTCAATATTCCCAAGGTTAAACCACAAGCTTCCAAAGATTGTATTTCCTATGTAAAGACTATCTTATTTCATTATTTTCTCTCACGATTTCAATAGAATATTTAGGTTCATCCTAATTTTGAAATGGATTGAAAAATAACGATACTTTCATGAATCAAGAGATACATGAAAGTGAATGTTGATGTCCTCGCATTGGTCCGTGGACGGTGTTACGGTGATGAGGTCAAGTTTGTGAAGAATTAGAAAAAGACAAATCTCCATCCTTGAAAAACCGACATTACTTCATTGTGAATTGTAAACTTCACACTTTTTATACTCTTCTAGAAGGCAAGTCGATTATTCTTTATCACAACCAACAAAATCTATGTGTTTTTTTTTGTGTTTTTTTTGAAGCTGGGAAAATAGAATTAGCTGTTGAAAACTGTTTATAAACCAGACGGACATTGGTATAAAGGAAGAAGAAACAAGTTAATGGCCTGACGTTTGGAGCCAATCAGAGTGTTTCTTGAAGGCTAATTGACAACACACCCAAACAGGTATATACTGGTGTAACAGAAGCAGTCAAGTGGAAATAAATGAAAAGAGAGAGAGAGAGGTAGAAAGCAAACAGAAAAAGCAAGCAATGAACAATGAAGAAAGATACAAACGGGGGGGGGGGTTACAGTTATAAACCTTATAATTCTAAACAAAAATATGAATCGCCAGTCTAAAACTGCTGACTTGACATATAATATATATTATTGTTGTTTTTGCGAGGTTTTTTTTTTTACAAATTTTAATGTGGAGTTGTTTCTCCATGCATCAGCCGTTGGGATGACGACATTTCCATTCCCTGTATATGTATCTATTCTGCCTCTTTAGCATCTCTCTCTCTCTCTCTCTCTCTCTCTCTCTCTCTCTCTCGCCGTCTCTTTTTCTCTATCTTGCCCGTCTCCATCTCAGTAATCCACCAAGCAAGCCGAAAGACGCATCCCAGCCCGTGCGTCAAGGTTACCATCTCCCTAGATACACTCTACACCAAGCAAGCCAGAGTGGTACAACTTCCGTGCTTTCATTCCCCACCCATCATACAAACCCCTCAGACTTCCTCGTCTTTGACTCACTCCCATCTTCCTCCCTCCATTTTCTCCCCCTCGCTCCCGCTCTGTTCTTCTCCTCCTGCAGCAGCACGGGCTTCCAAACCACCGGGCCCCGGAGAATGGGAACGCGGGGACTCAACTCCCCTGGGCTCCCTCGGTGAAATTCGCCGATGTGCGGGCCCGTATTAATTAAGCCAAATGAAGCATCATTATATGCGAGTTATAAGGGAATCAGCCTCTCGTTAGATCGGAATGATGACGGTGTATTATTGTAACAAACCATCGAAGGGAGTTTACCCGTGGGAGTAGCTCAGACCTTTAATCGCAGGATTGTCATCTTCATGCAGCAAATACTGACCTGAAATGAATTAATGACACAATGGTGTTAAAAAATGTCCACCAAACATCATTGTAAATTGCTTTTTCGTATTCAAAGGCGGTATATAACAAAATGGATCGTTGACTTGTGAACTTTCCTCTTTTTTTTTCTTTTCTGGATAGCTTCGCTTTGGCTTCATAACGATTTTTTTTATGTGGGAAAATGTGTTCAATTCTAAGTGAATTTGCATTTATAATTAGAATGACTATAATGTTTCGTTATACAGTGCATAATAAAGCATTTTTATACCTTACAATTTTAATTATCATACAGAAGTAAAATGCAGATTTTCTTGGAGGGAGAACACTGCCCGATGCCGAAGAAAAATTATTTTACAAGAAGATGCAAGTATTTTTGTTTGGTTTTGTTTGGTTCATTTATGGGTTCCAATCTGATAATTTTGATCCCAAATTGTTATATTGGGGGTTTCATTTCATTTATTAATTCTAGTTTCTGGAAGCCAAGACACCCATGGAGAGAAGACAAAAAGGGAGTTTCAGTTCTAGATGTGGGAGGAAAATCCCCAAGTTGTTGTTTTTTTCCAGGGAAAACCCATGCAATCAGTAGGGACTAAAATCCCAATCCACATAGTGCCCCTGACAGGAGTTGAACCGGGGTCTTAGAGGTGGAAGACAAGGAACGATACCACTACGCCAAACCAACCGCCCAAATGTATAGTGAGCAAAAACAACACCTTGTTGAAAATAACACGACAGACACTCCCGTCGGAATTCGTCATCTCGATTATGACAAGTGTACAATAAAACTACACAGATAGAAGCGTGCTAAGAATCCACAATGCCGAGACCGATCGCCATACTTCAGACCAATACCAATAGGCAGAACAACTTTCAAATCTAGGGGGAGCCAGGCAACTCTGAAAAGTCTGCTTGCTGGCAGCATCGGTCGTTTTAAAACTTTTAAATAACCAGATTAGTATTTCCTAGATTTGGTGTCTTTATTTTTACTAAGCTTTTTTTGTTTGCTGTTTAATTTTTATTGTATCTCGGTACAAGCTGGGACCCATTGGAGACCAGTGGTTGCCACTGAATGGGCCACCCAGTTGAAATGAGAAATAAATGAATAAATAAATACCACTACTGGTTGAAATCTTGACGTCACGGCAGATCGATTTGGGCGGAATGGTTCACACAGTTGAGCGAAGATCTTTGGCGTTCGTAGGGGTTCGATCTTTGGCGTTCGTAGGGGGTTCAGATCTTTCGCGTTCGTAGGGGTTCGATCGTCGGCGTTCGTAGGGGTTCGATCGTCGTCGTTCGTAGGGGTTCGATCGTCGTCGTTCGTAGGGGTTCGATCGTCGTCGTTCGTAGGGATTCGATCGTCGGCGTTCGTAGGGGTTCGATCGTCGGCGTTCGTAGGGATTCGATCGTCGGCGTTCGTAGGGATTCGATCGTCGGCGTTCGTAGGGGTTCGATCGTCGGCGTTCGTAGGGGTTCGATCGTCGGGATCTAAAACATAAACATGGGTGTAAAGGTTGTGTGAAACAACATTGGTGAGATGTTGGAAACTGCTTCCCAACCAAAAGAACCTATGGTTTAAATGTAAAAGAAAAAAGCTTTTTACCCGACGTTTCGACCCTAGCAGAGTCATGCTAGAAGCCTTTGAGAAAGACTCTGCTAGGGTCCGAAACGTCACGCTACTATACTTTGCAACTTTGGTAAGAGCAAATAATTAAGGTTCACAGATTTGCACAAAACTTACATGGTATAAAGGTGGTCACGGTGGAAAATTCCTTTAAAATTATTTTGCTTAATGCTTTTAGGTTTTTGACGATGTTGTTGTTGTTGTTTAGAAATTAGTAAAGCAATTAGTTTTGATCTTGCAAGTCCAAAACCCGATGTTTCAGAACAGAGAAAATATATAAGAATTTTAGTTTATGTTGGGCCACATAAAGTGTGGATGCTTGTCTTTGACAACTACCGTACCGCGTGCTTTATTCGGATATGTTAAAACCCTTCAGGCTCTTCATTGCGGGCTCGGGAGACGTTTTATGTTGTCCATTTTTAAACCTCTTTATATCTTCCTTTCTGTCTTA
Organism: Pycnopodia helianthoides; assembly: GCA_032158295.1. Lineage (NCBI taxonomy): Eukaryota > Metazoa > Echinodermata > Asteroidea > Forcipulatida > Asteriidae > Pycnopodia > Pycnopodia helianthoides. The sequence continues at coordinate 20,590,456 of CM063251.1, forward strand.
AATTGTTTCGTTCATTTTGTAAGCAATGGTTGAAAAACGAAGCGTTTCATTATCTATCTTCAAAAATTAATTACCATTTTCCTTTCCATGACGCACTGCATGCAAATTAAAACAAGTATTTTCTTTAGAATGTTCTTAAAGAGTTCTATTAATAAAATTCCCTTGTGCTTTTTTTAAGGGTATGTCTAATCAATGCATGTCCAATCAAAGCAACCGGCGCATATACAAATACAATGTTCAACTGCAGAATTAAATAGGGGGGAACAACAGTTCATGGGCTCCGTCATCTTGCAGACAACAATTTAATGAATAGTAGCATTCATTCCAAGAGAACAATTGCTGTAAATTCTATAAATGTTTAGCATTATTATATCCCATAGAGAGAGCCTTCAAAGATTGCAGTTCAATCACTCCGGCGACTTTAATAGGAAATCGCATGCTGAATTTAACTCTCGAAAACTGATGAAGCTCAAACCAACTTGCTTTTCTTGTTGAACAACAGCAGGGCATTCTAATCTCCAATCATTACATCAATTACGTTTGTTCTGAGCAACTTCTGCGAAAGCGCAATGACCCTTTCCTTTTACATTGTAAAGAAGGCCTTCCACAACAAGATGTAATTAAAAGACAGGAGTACCCTTCCTTTACATAAAGAACCCAAAAGCATTGACTGCATGTTCTATTCCAAGACGCACCGCGGTGTCTCTTTGATCTTTCTTTTTTTTGTGGAGGTATGGCTTCACTGGTTCCCGAACAAAAACTCTCTGTTAACGTAGTTAAAGAGTTCGCCTGGCACCCTGGGAAACTCCCTCCCTTGCGATTCTCGAAACCCCAGTGCAGTTGAGCCCCAAAAACGCATCAGTCTCTTGCCATTGTCATGTTGATACCCTTGATGTTGCAGACGATAATACTAATTACTTCAAGTCTGCGAACTCCCAAGAAAGCAATCTCCCATGAGTTTCCACTGAGGCGGGCCTCAGATAAGAGCAAGCAACAAAGACAACACGACGGAGCTAATTTGCCCATCTCAGATAAAGAAAAAATCATAATAAAAAAGAGAGAGACATAGAGACAGACAGAGGGAGAGGGAGGAAAAGATGAGCTAAGTATAGTTGGAAATGACCGCGTGGAATCATCGAGGTAGAAATTGTGCAGAATACAACGATAGTATCCCCTCATGCATTCACTACACACAACACCCATCTCCCTGTTATATATGAAAAACCATGGACCTGTAATGATGAAGTCATTTCTTTTTACAAATGCATCGGTGGTAACTTGTGTGTCTCTCTTAGGACTCGAACCATCTCGACATCAGGAAATGTAGCCACTCTAGCTGCGGAAGGATGAAATCTGTTCAGCTTCGGCGAATGGCTTTTTTGCACAGAAACTCCCCGTTAGTGGCATTTATGGAATTCCATACATTTGAGGATGAAAGGCATTACCCCCTTGTCAGTGCCTTTTGAATTTTCCCCCACTAAGTCACGGATCGGGATCCTCCGAGGGTAAGACACTAACGCACCCCCTTCGATTTGAATGGAACGATCCCAACTCCGTCTCCACTCGGTGACTACTCCGTAGAAGTTGTTCTTTGGTAGTATCAATTACAACACACTAAAGGGGCGGAACAATGCCGGCTGAAAAAAGCCTCTAACATTAATGAGCATTGACTTTAATTGGTTAATCAGATAGTTAAGCAATACTATTAGAATCTCTTTGCTTTGAAGAAGAAGCATACCGCCTGTGGGACTCCATTCCTCGGAGTGGATGCTGGCACAAGCAGGCGACTTAACTTGAGCCCCCCAGTCTCATGCCTGCCGTGTCCGTGATTTGACGCACCAGAATTCCATCAGGGAGAGAGTGAATATAAAACTTATGGGTCTAGGTTCAACTCATCGTAATATTATAAAGATAAAGCTCGTCCTTCAAACTGTTTAAAATAATCATCACATTGGGGAATTCGTAGCGAGCAATTTTTGGACCGTCGCCACGGGTATATTAATTTCGTCGTGGAGGACTCAACACCGATAGAGCATCCCCCGCTGTTCAACTTTCTATGAACAGTGACGATATGCCAGCCACCGAAAATTCCTCCATGGAACCGAGTCGGGCTGTCGCTGTCTCCACCAGTCCAGATCCATTTAACTCCCCGAACGTGCCGTTGGAGACGCGCCTGTACCCGAGCCAGAGACGCGTGCGGGAGAGCTGTGAGTCGGCAGTCAACGTCAGAGCGTCCCCGGGTAACGAAATGGGGTTCCACTACCACGAATTCAGCGCGGCGAGCAGTGATTCTGACGGGGAGGATCGCCACGGAGTCAGGGAGAGGTGCGGCGGGGTTCAGCGCGACTCTAGCCCCATGCCCTCCGAAAAGTTGGATGATCTGATGCCAGCAACGGGGTTATCCCATGGAGACTACGGAACCGGAAAAGGTAAGTTCGGGTCTAGTCACTGTGTTTACATTTCAACACTGTCGTTTGAAATCAGATTTAGGGCAGACTTAAATATATGTTCGAATAAACGCTAATTTGGTGATTATTTATGTCAAATCAACTCGTATCTTTTTCACTGATGTGGCTCCAATTTTTAAATGTATTTTATTTTATTTTTTATTATCTTTATTATTAAACTTAAAATCAATCAAAGGTCATTTAATCATTACTGTTTGTTTTTGAAGTTTTACTAAAAGAGAAACATAAAAAGACACAAAACAAAAAAATGACACACACCAACAGTTTAATTAACCGAAAATTCTTGAAACCAAAAGCAAATACACTTCAGGGTTTTTCAGATGCAAGTTTGACTCAAGCAAGAGTTCCCATGTACACACAAGTATTTATAAGACGAGTACAATTATGTCATGTAGAGTTATTGTATGATTAAGATAAGAGGTTTCTTGAAATTCAAGCAGAGGACATTTTACAGCATTTCCCAATCGAGCGTTCTTTATTCGAGACGTACACAATCTGTTTGACTATAACAAATTGCACAATAATTTCAAGTAAATCAAAAATCTCAAACAATGCAAGTAAATAAATGACTTATACAAATGCCAAGTCACAAATTGGAATGCCCCACCTATCTCATTGAGAATGTGTCAGGTAATTATATAAGACAATTCAATAATTAAAACTAAGCTTCATCATTAGTGTCAAACATTATAAATATGAATATTCAATGTGCATTCTGTAACTTTCCAACGGCCTGCACGTGACAAATTCTCAAGCTATTCTGTTTTCACGGACAAAATAATGATTTATAAATCACCTCATATAGCTAGTCATTCTATAAATGAATTATGTTCATATTCCGTCACTCTTAAGTCTCTAAGAAAAATATCGTCTCGTTTAATTTTTAAGACATTTCAAAGTATGTATAATTAAAAGGAACAGATAATTGTATGCTTAATATTTGAACCCAAGGATAAATTTGTGTCACGGATGTATTTCAATTTCTACCTTTGAAGGTGTATTGGTTTGAGGGAAACAACCAACACGAAAATCAAAGGATTTGTTGTTGTCTCGATTTTATTCCATTTTCGAAAAGCTAGACTATTTTGCAAATTATGTAAATCATTAGCCAATTATTTCAGAGGGAACACGTATTTATTGCAACGAAATAGCTGTTTGGTGTTTCTTAGTGGTTTTGGTGCACAAATCTGTGAACACAACTTCAAGGAAAGCTTGGCCTTAATGCTCTGTCGTGTGATAAAATAGTTATCAATTTATTGTTCAGTCTAACCACTTTTCAGATTTGTGTTAACCGTAAAAATTGTGTTTTTTTTGCAAAAGTTGGATAGAAATTAAAAATTGCAATCAATTTAAATAGATACGGGGAATTGTGTGAACATTGCCACCCAGAACAAGATTGATGAACATTGTGATGTTGTATCCGGTTTTTCAAATAATTATTTACCTGCTGTAATTTTTGCTGCAATTTTTGGGGTACCCAAATCGGGCATATCCAATTTACACATTTTAACGATGAGCAGCACAAAGTTTGAACAGATTTATTGTTCTTCATCGTGAAAAAACCTAAATGTTCGTACCATGAAGTACGAAGTGACTTGGGTACGAAGTGACCGCCATTGTATCCCCGTACATACACAGCTAGCTCTTCAGCTCTTAATATAAAAAAAACGTCATCTTAGAATGACCGAAAAAAACATACTTTTCTAAGTTCGTACGAGGCTCAGAAAATCGTTTTCACAGTAAATTACAGACTTATTTTCTTACCGTTCATCCTAAAAAGATAAATATCATACACTCGTGTTTTCCCAATCCGCTTTCTTGTTTTGACATTTCAAAAAAGGCACTGCATACCTAGGTTTATCTGAGGATTTCAATCAATAAAATGCAAAGGAATACTAGAAATGTTGATTGTTAAGAAGATTGGCTATTATCTTGATTTCGTAATGAGACCCCGGTTGATACAAGATGGAATAAGAAGCGTATAGTGTTCTCTTCCGCTTTCGTTAATAGTCAAATGAATAAGGCTTATTTATAATTGATTTGATATGATATTGCCCTCAGTCTCTACACGCATCGCTGAGCCATGAACAAGCAATTTTGACAAATTGAGAGAAGGGGAATTAACTTGTCACAAGGTCCCGTGGGGTTCGAGGTACCGTCAGCACAAACAACCGTGTGGACCGCCTTATGCTTTGCCTCGTATTGACACACGGCATCAGACCGCTCTAACAAGATAGCTTCATTTCTAAGATGTAATTAACAATTTAGTCAAGTCCCTCTATGCACACAACGTCTGATGTCGAGGGGATGAGCTTTTGAATGATTGTCTAATTCGCATTCACTCTGCCACACTTATAAGTCATTATGTACCAATGTTATTTGACAACATTGTACTTTATATTCTAATAAATATGTAATAAGAATGTACACGTTTATGATTGTTCACTGTTTTCTCGCTAGCCAATGATTATACCTTTTCTCTGTGGTTTTTGCCAACCAAATTTCCTCGAATCGAGTATCAAATTGTGAACAAGTGGTGCATTCTGATATTAATGTACTAATCAATCAATTTCTCTTTTACCATCTGTGCTGCGATCAGTGTTTGTCAAAAAGCATGGTGTCTTTCCATTTTGTTCAAAGAATTTTATACTTGCCAGTGTTTTTGTTTGATACCATAATATACCCTGTGTGATAGAGCTTTTGATATTTTGATGTAAAAGACACGAAGCAGGTTTGGGTGGTTGTCAGCCAATTAAAAGTTTAATGAAAAAGATTAGCAGACCTAAAATTGAGATTAATATAAAACCACACCAGACAGGTATATATTACATGTCACTATTGGCACCCGTATTGTGCTATTTCATCGAATGACATTAACCATAAACACACAAGTTGTAACTACTTGGTTCTAAGTATAGTTTGACTTTGACGAATATTCTTCCAAATTTCAAGGTTGTTGAATTCTCTCAAATAGTCAAAACAAAATAGTGTTTGCCTTTCTACATTCAACATTGGGGTTCATTTCGGTCTTACCCGATACAGGAGACCCAACCGCTGATCAAGTTCGCCGGTACCGCACCGCCTTCACTCGGGAGCAAATCAGCAAATTGGAGAAGGAATTCTCCCGAGAAAATTACGTTTCCAGACCCCGACGCTGTGAGTTGGCGACTTCTCTCAACCTCCCAGAAACCACCATCAAGGTAAAAAGAATAATCCAAACATTTACGTACAAAAAAAAATGCAAATTCGTTACACTTGAAATTATGTTAACTTCGGTAAAAACTTCGTTTTTAGAAGAGTGAGTTCATCCTCCAGTTTGCAATAAGCACAGACTATCATACTGTTAGCCATAGGGGTGTCTGGTGTCTTTTGAACACCCTGTTTTAAATTTGGATACCCAGTTTTATCTGTAATTTACATGTAAATGTATTGTAAGTGAACAATTTGGACACCGAGTTTTTAACATTTCCAGCAAACTTGGAAACCCTTTCACTAAATCCTGGATAAAAAAGCTTGAAGACAATCACAATGTGAAAATGCCAATAAATTAGGGGATACTATTTTTTTCGAAAACAAGGAGAAGATTGTACGTTAATCTGCGTGCTTATTGTGATTGCTGCATTCAAAATAAGCAATGACGAGTTTGGTCTTCCTAATTTCTGGACTGAGGGTATTTTAAATGGAATATTTATCTGGAGGATTGGCACTATGGCATTCAGAATCGGTGGGCTTTCAAGTTGAACTAATAATTTTGCCCATCGCAGTCGATTGCCACATTGATTGGGACTGTAACAACTCGATTCAAATGCAGCAATTCCATTATCATTCAATCTTACCTGAGACGGATTCGACAGAACAGGCTCCTTCGTTTATCAGTTAAATAGCGTGGTATGTTTATTTACACGTAACTGAGATAGTTATCGCCAATTTCAATTTGAGACTTACTGCATGGAAACACAATTTTATAAACAAAAAAACACCTTCAATCGTATTTACACAGTGAGAAATGGTCATACATTCAGCTGTCGCACATGTACAAAGAATAAATATCGTCCAATATTATTGTGTCTGATTTTTTACTTTATTTATTTTTTATGTATGTATGTTTTCTTTTTTTCATTTTTTTTGGGGGAGCACTCTTTTCACCCGATAAATTTGCTGACTCGATAATCTGAATAAGTTTGCCTTTCTACTTTTTAGGGAGGGTTCGTAAATTAAAATTGCACATACAGTGCACTACTTTACCTTTTGAGCATAGCAAAATGCTACATCAAATATACCAGTTTGCTGCTCCCAAAAAAATCATTATGATTCTATACTCGATATTAGCATTCAATGTTCACAGAATAAGTTTAGCCTAAATATTTTGCCACCGTTCACTGAAACAGTCCTGTAAATTGTTAACTGTTTCATTCTGGAGGCAAGATCACCCACTTCAAGAAACGTAGTCAAAAAAGGCGGTTTCCCCCGGACCATCAAAGCAATAAACTTGAAGGTAGCTGGGTCGAAGTGTTTATGGGATAAATATGCAACTTTCCCGGCATATTGTTTGACTCATTACGCCAGGCGTTGAAGAACTAAGTATTTAGTTGCAGCTAAATACCCAAGTATTCCTAACACCATCGATAAGATTGGTTTTCTTTTAGGAGGGTCATCTGATATTCCTCCCCCTCCCCCCCCCCCCCCTTCTGCCTTTCCCACGCCTCCTGCCACTCACCATCGCATCATCCTCATTATCAATAGACCCTATACCTCGGTCAAATTACCAATAATGTCCAAAATAATACTTTTAGATCCTGCAAACTGGCAATTTCTGTATTCGGACTGTCTCATGTGTTGACCCATGTTTCCATTTTTTATCAAACTCAATAACTGTCATCTTATTTTGGTTCGGTGGGTGTTCTTTTGTATCTAGAAACTTAATGGGAGTGGTTCATATCTCAATAAAAGCAACATCGAATCATCGTTTTTCGATAATGTGCCTCTTCATCAAGCTTCCAGTGCATTCTGTTTCATCGGGATAAGCGAGCTTAGTTGTTTACATAATTCAGGAGGCACTTACGGCTATTAGTACTAGAAAGATATCTTTTTGGGGGGATTTTCTCGAGTTGAACACGACAGAGGCAGAAGTTTAGTAGCGGAGTGCAGACACAAAAGTCTCGGTACCATTTCCGGGCGACTTCAATTGATGGGTAATGCGTCGGCGTTGAAAGATCGTCCTTCTAAATGGCCATTAAGATTTCTGTAATTGTGTGAGGAGACCAAGTATGACAGTCATTGATGATAAAGTGAAAATCATTAACTATTCAGGATCAAATGCAGCTTGTAGCGCGGCTTTTTTTTTTTTTAGTCCTGTTTTGTTTGTTTGGTTTTTTTTCTTTTCTCGGTTGTTATTTTGTCTTGCCCTTCTTTTTTCTTTCTTCAAGACATTGTACATTTTAGATGATAATCGGAGATGAAAAATAAGTGATGTATCAACCTTATTTGGGATAAGATGAGCACACAGTCTAAACATCTTGAAATCTAATCCCCTCAATAATACTTCAGTCTTTGACAATCCGATCTCATATACTTGTAACAATGATAAGTGTCTCTCAAAAAGTGTAAGTTCATTTTAAAGGGGCTCAATTCTAGTTGGTGTAATCTTTTTCAAAACTTAGACGGTTTAGTTAAACGACTCAACTCGTCCACGATTCAATGAAGTACCATCATGCCAAGCGTTAATGACAAAATATTGGGTTAAAAGTTGTTACCACGTCGCGTTTTTCCTGAGTATTTGAAAAACTTTTAGATCTGACCTTTGACCCAGGGGGAAATCTGTGGTTTTGTATGCATCACGTGGACTTAGTGGGCCTGGCAGAATGCTCCGTGTTTGAAACTGTCTCCTTCTTTTGTCTTCTTCTTTTCGAAATTGTTTTGACCCACCCAGCACCCACCCACACCAAAGTTTGATTTTTAGATATTGACTGACTATTTACCGTACACTCTGAAGAACAAAGTAACGCCTCAAAATGATGCAGATATTTTAAAACAATGTTCCACCAAAAGTTTTCAATGGATTTTCCTGGCTTCCAGCAGAACAACTTTTTTCAGTATAGAAATCAAAGAGAAAACCCTCACCATCTCCCCATTGGGCGCAGAGTCCGGCTGTCCAAACTAGATTTACTGTCAAAAATGGAACTGCACAGACAGTTCTTCTATTATTTGATTAGAAAAAAAGTTTAAATTTGTCAGTTATTTTTTTTTGACCCACCCATAATTTCGAAATTATATCGACATTTTCAAACATAGATTATTCTAAATGACCCGTAATGTAGACCATTCATGGGCGAAGGCGTTCGGTGGGGCCCACACCTTAGCTTTTGTTTTGTTTTAATCATCCATGTTGGTAATCAAGCAGCGTGTGTAATGTAAGAATTAGGTGAAGCGACTTCACCAGTGGAAGCAGATGGGCGAACAATTTCAACGGCCAAGACAACCAGTTGATTTGAAGCTATATCATTTGACCCACCAGTGTTTTATTTTAAGCTCACAGTACACGATTTATTCATAGTTGAAAGACTGTGGTCGTGGCTTTTAATTTGTTGTTTGCCCTCAATAATATGCTTCATTTTCCGGATAACAACGATAAGAAGAAAACAACACTCAATAAAGTAGAGCAGGTTTTTCTTAAGCATGTCTGTCTTGACGTTTATTTCATTGGATTGTCTTTTTTTCTTTGCTTGTAGGTTTGGTTTCAGAACAGACGAATGAAAGACAAACGTCAACGAATGTCAATGGCCGCATGTTCCTGGCCTCACCATGCCGCTCTGGACCCTAGTCTCTACTCTCTTATGCTGACCGGTCGGCTACCGTATCCTTGCCCCTCCAACGCGTTCAGTTACTACCAGCCAGGCCACCCTCCACTCTCCCCAACTGTCGGTGCGTCACATGACGCGTACAACAGCTACGCCGTACATCTTCGCAGTCGCTCGGCGGACCTGCTGCGTTCAATGTGTCACCCTTACGCCCGCCTCGGCTCCCCGGGTGGGGCCCCGAGCTTTTCTGCATCGGACCTCCTGGCAGCAAGGGCCAGTGCTGCGGCCAGCTCGTCCTTCATCGCACCGAGTTCGGTCCCGTCCCAAGCCACCCTCCCCTGTGCGTGTCATCACCACTACAGGCATGCTGGTCACCACACCGGTCACCCATTGTCCGGAGTGCATGCTTCGTCTGCGATGCCCCTCTCGGCTGCAGTAGGGTTAGGCCACAGTAGGGACAGTGATGCACCGCTCCGGGGATCTGCGCTCTACCGCCGTCAGTCCACCACTCATAAAGCTTGCCCTAAAAACTCACCTCGTTGTAAAGTTTGTTGATGTTGTCCAAGTACTTGTTAATAAAACGAAGAAACTGTTCTAATTGAACCGAACTCTGAGACTGGACAAACTTGTGAACTGTCATAGGCCTACTCAAGTAAAAACTCGGCAGACTGTAAAAGAAAAGACGTTCACCTGCATCCTTCAATATTTCAGATAAAATGGAGAACTCCAAGTCCCATGAGAGAGATTTGACGCTAAGTACCATAATAACACGTGCTGATAACAGTTAAGGATAATGAGTCCAAGTTTTGACCGATTTGACCCATAAATTTAGATTAAAATTCTAAATAGCAATTTTTATAGATTCGAGAAAGTTTTAATCTTTCTTAATGATTGTATTTATCGCACAAAAAAATCCGTCAATGTTACAGGTAAGGTTATTCAAAACAAAACATTTAGCGTTCGAGGAAGACTCTGCTAGGGTCGAAACGTCAGGCCACTAACTATTTTTTGCGAAAATTAATGGCCATGAAAACTTACTCGGTAAGAAGCACTCAGTGCAGCTGTTGATAGTATAAACTATTTTGAGAAAGGATTCCCTTCGGAGTAATACGGTTTGGATAATTACCAACTTTGAATCTGAGAAACGATTCATGCAGTTTTCATTTCTAAGATTTCTGAGGGTTGACCGGAAATTCAAATTTCCGTGGTGTCCGTTCGCAAATTCTGCGGCCAGAGATGCGGTTGGTACCCGATGTCACCTCACTAAAAGTGGATAGAGTCGATATTGTTAATGAAAATACGTGACATCTCTTTCGCTGTTTTCTTTACAAGTAGACACTGTAATTATTGGCTGAAACTTTCACAGATGACTTGTATTGTATCTATCTCGATCATGTTGCCTGTAAATCAGCATTACGTTGACAAACACTAATCTATGATCCCACCTTATTGAAAACTCAAAAGGATTTTTTTTTTGAACCCGACATAATCTCACGTCGATCAGCCGTGTACAAACAATGTTGCATGTTACATGTATTTTAGCATTGTCCGTGGCACAAGGTTGTACATGTTTTTCGTTTTGAAACAAGGTCGTCTGTCAACATTCGTTGAGAGAAAAACAATATTTTATAAAGATTCTTTCGGCTGAAATTGGACCATGCAATTTCAATATAGCACACTATAAGAATGGCTTATGAAGTTCGGTATGTAAGAACCCAGAGCTTGCAAGCTCAAGAAATCCTATTTTTCATTTGTTGTATCACTTTACCAAATATTTCTGAAGTATTAAAAAAAAAAAACAGTTTGATCGACACAATGCCTTGTTTAATCCGATAATTTATACTCTTTTAGATTTGTTGATTTAATGTCGACATCCTAAATCATTCACAGTAAAAAAAATCGCTTTTATAGCAGAAAGAGGCAACAAATTTGTCCGTTGAAACTAGAACTCACCTTGCGATTGAAACTCCAAATAGATTTTCACACAGCTGCCGAGAACAATTGAAAAAAAAACACTTTAAACATCCTGTATTGAAGGGTACATTCTCGCTTAAGGGAATTTGTTGTTTTTGTGTTAAGCTCTTCTGTGGAGTTTCCCTCGTAGTTTAGTGTGGGATGTTATTCAGAGTGACTTAAAGGCCCTGTACACTATTGGTAAGATCGAAAAAAACACAAATGTTCACAGATTCACACATAAACTTACATGATTTAAAGTAAGTAATGGTAGAAAGAATTCTCTTAAATATTTCTGCCTAAAATGCTATCTTTTCTGAGAAATGAGTAAAACAGTCTTTATCACGCGTGATAAAAACTTGATGTTAGAAAAAACAGAAAACACATAAGGTCTCTTTTCACTATTTTCACGTGACCTCGATGACCAATTGAGCTCAAACTTTCACAGGTTTGTTTGTTCATGCATATGTTGAATCACACAAAATGTGGACACTGATTTTGAGCTGTTACCAAAAGTGTACAATACCTTCAAACAGTGGTATTTTCAAATTTTATATAACACCACCACCCCCCCCTGCAGTTTTGTTACCCGAATTTCATGTTTTTTTATTACAGAATATGGTGTTCATAAAAGCTTTTACACTATTGTTTCAACCATAAAGCGAGAAACTGTTTGCTGAAATTAGAAATTACATGGAATTAAAGCTACTCCGGTTATAACGTCTCGACACACGAGTGACATTAAAGGGGGAAATCTATATCAAAATTCCAAGATAACAAGCTGATCAAAATCTACATTGGAATAATTTTGACCAGAGGAATCACATCAGCTAATCGTTGTTTGGGTGTGTATGAGTTGACACAGATTGATTGTCAATTGCCCGTCATTATGGTTTGGTTTGATGGTCACCAATGTTATCAATTTGTATCAAGATACTAAAATGTGTGAGGATTTTTTTTAACTGTCCCTAAGTTTTAAGGATTGTTCTCAGCCACACTTCAATAATCGTAAACAGGAAGAACATCAAGTCACTTTGGAAGTTTCTACAATCGAGGAAATCATCGTGCAGTTTGAAGTAAAATCGGTTTCAATCTCTCAAAAAGGTTATAATATATTTAAGGATATGATGAGGACGAGTAATGAATCTTATGACAAATTTAAATTTATTGAAAAGATGTACAGATTTGATTTATTGTCCAGTATCCCGTCAACTTATTTATCCAAAACATTGTTTTATTTTATCTTTTTAAATTAAACTTTTCTTTTTAGTTATTCTATCTGACTTGGGATCTGACTACGCAGCCCATAAACATGTAAATATATGCCCATGTATTTATTTTATTTGTTTCTGTTGTTTTTATTTGGAAGAATGTAAATAATTAAGAGTAAAAATGTCAAACAAAAACTGAAATAAAAATAACAGTAAACACTACAAGAAAAGTAAAATTCTTGCAACAAAACAAAAAATAAGTTATTTCTGTGTTTCAACGTCATATTTCTTGGGTTTGCATAATTTCTGTTGTCAGTTATTTGCTTTTAGGACCGTCGCCGTGGTTGAAGCCGTCCAGTGTTCTGTTATTAAACTAAACCAAACTGTTTGGGGCTCGTGTAACATTGGTAATTTCGAGGCAGTCAGCTCTGGTCAATCGCAAAGAAGAAATTTTCTCTGCGACTGTAAGATATTGTATCGAAAAAATATATAATTACTCTTATGGAAGAAAAGTTTGAATTTGCATTGGAATTACCTTCTTCCGTGTTGCCTGATCACCAAATGCGACAAACCATATGGGAAAATGGTCTGGTACCCTTTACATCAAGTGAGAATTACATGACCGTTGCGATTACATTTGATGTAAACCTGACCAAATTGGCTGCGGAGTGATTTCTTTTTCTGTCAGTGTTAACGTAGGATATTGTTTGTAAATTATACAAAAGAGCAATTTTCAACAAAATTAAAAATTTAGTGTTAAAATTGTCCTCGCTCGCCCATTATTTCTGAGGAAGGGTTGAAAATATTGATAAACAAGACAAAGCAGAGGAGAGAGACGTGTTTACTCCCTGTGTTCTTTACATCTTCGTTCTGTTACTTCGTTAATGCGGTGGGTAACACTAATATAAAGCTGACGTACTGTCTGGTTGTCTTGGAATTTGTCGTAAATGTTTGATTGTCTAGCAAAAGAAAAGGTTGGTTTTAACAATTGTCTGAAAAGGCTGCATTGCTTAAGACGCACTGCGCAACCGATGAATGTTTCAGAAGATTGATGTATGTATCACTCCAAAGCTTACAAATGAAAATCCTTCTTAGGTACAGAAGTCTCCGTGTAGCAGGTAATGGAAGCATTACTGTAATCCAGAAAGAGTAGTCTCTGTTCTCGGAGTAATCAAGCGTACCGTGGCCAGGCCGACCCAGCTGCCGGGCCCTGCCTCTGGAGCACCGTAGGGACTCCGCGATGCACAGAGGCAGCGATGCGGCCTCGTCCACGGCGAGATGCACCCGGTGCTGCAACGAACCCAGACGAGCGTGAAGTTGCAATGATTAACAACAAAACAAGCGTTAAACATTATGATTACATATTCTGCAGCCGAGCGATGATTCCATGTAGGAAGCTAATCCAAGTGTATTGACTACGTCTCGCTGATACGAAAGGATCTCGACCACTGACGTGAGAGTGTAGTTTGTAAGTTGTATTCTCCTCAAGGGTGAATGTATCAACGCTAAATCGGGGATTGCCCTTCCGTACGTTAGTGCATACATGGAGAATAAATCAACTCAATCCTGAATGGTAGTACTAATAACTCTATTATAGACTACTCTTCGGCATGATTGCCTCCAGTGGACGTCGGGGTATGATTGGTTAATTTGGGTGAAATTTGTAGAAATTGAGTATAAATCGTTACTCTGCGCCGCTCTGTGCGGTTGAGTCTTCGATTCATCATAACGTGCACGGGGATGAGGGCAAGCGACTTGGGGCTGAGACCACATCGCAAACGTTTTGATAGCTGGGTTCCTGCGAGACACAGAACCAATTAACAGATTCTTTAGTGGATTTGCAACGCAAATTGTTACTTTGTCGTGGTATTTCATGGCGTAAGACTAGCCGTAGTCAGTCGCACCCGTTGAAAACAGCGGGGTATTAATTCTCCACCAGTGGAGGACCAGCTTCTGAACGGGGTATACATTCGCTAGATTTTGTTTTTTGTTGTGCTCCTTTGAATCTCCACAAATTCCGTTAGTAAGTCAAGCAACAACTCAATTAATTCTTGGAACTCGAGCCTGAAAATTCGAAAGACCTAATCTGTTAGAATTACAACTGTGCCTCCGTTTCCTATGGAGACGTCGACGGATCATCTTGGTTTGATACCTTGTATTGGTGAAGCGCTAATGTACGGTTATTTCTAAAGGGAGCCCGCCTATAGTCAGGGTCGAATCAGAGGTGCTTTGTGATTGTTCAAAAAACATGTACATGTGTATAATGAGATAGTATCCCATTTCAAGGCCAAAACAATCTGCTCAACAGAAATTTACCGTTAAGCATAAATGGATCACCAGACAAAATATCAAGTACTGCACATTACTAGTGACTGGACCTCCGCTGACATATTTTGCTTGGCAAGTACATTTTTCTTCGTAACAGTTTAATGAAACCGACTCCCAGCAAATCGCACTTTCTCGGAATATTTCTGTGCTTTGAAATCCATAGCGAAATTAAACGCTGAGGCCAAAATGAAGAAAATAACGCACACCCAACTTCTTTCGGCACGTGTGCTCGTTGACCGCGGTGTGCAATCATTCAAAGACAGGTGTACTATATTACAATCAAAATTGCAAAGAAACAGTTTGCTTACTGTAGGAATTATCATTAATTTTGTTATGCTTAAGAGAATCTTTTTTCTTCCATATTTCCTTTTGATTAAAGAAATTTTGTAAAGTTATGTAAAAAATATGGTAATTCAAACAAAATTATGATATACATTTAAAAGCACAAGAAAGACAAATGTACGGTACCTACTTGACCCATTGAGGCTATTAACAATTGCATTTACATGTCAATCACATGTCATTTTGTTTGTAAGCATTCTGCAAAT
The DNA here is from genome assembly GCA_032158295.1 of Pycnopodia helianthoides. Taxonomy (NCBI): domain Eukaryota; kingdom Metazoa; phylum Echinodermata; class Asteroidea; order Forcipulatida; family Asteriidae; genus Pycnopodia; species Pycnopodia helianthoides. Next base: position 20,605,761 of record CM063251.1, read on the forward strand.
TTAGTTTTCCTTTTTACTTGACTGTCCATTTCATTTATTGTTACCCCCCCCCCATATGAAATGTAGCGGGTACATTTTGCCGCTACGGGGAGATATGAATTTAATTTGGTTTTACCCTTACATCGATGTGTATTAAGCACTGTATACTCAGTACATGTTTATACACATCGGTGTAAGGCTAAAACCAAATAATTTTTTTTATCCCCGATGCAAAAATTAACATCTATTTCACTGAGATATGCATGTAAAGAAATCATAGGAATACAGCTTTGTTTTAAGATGAAAATTTTTCATTTTTTCCGTAGTACTGCATCACGTGATCATCGTGGTATATGGTACAAAAGTACCGCACACAAAAATTAAACTATAATATAGGCCTGCATATACACATGTATATTGGGGTTTGGTGGGGAGTTATGGATAGTTTAAAAACACTATAAACTGACTCATATAAATGTCAATATTGACATTAGAAGGAAAAACAAAAATTCCATACGTAAAAACCTTATTCCACCGACCCGAGTTTAGAAGTAGCGGGGTCCCCCACACGCCCACAGTTGGCGTTGCAGAACCATTCTTCTGCGTCAAACACCGGCAATGCTTTGAAACAAGGTCAGGTCGGCAGTATGCGCGACCGTTAATTATTAACGAGGGGGGATGAGACCCAGCAACGGCTCACCCTCTGAACAACCCCCCCCCCTCCCCCCTAGAGACAACCGGGTCCATTATGAACTCATCATGAGCAAGTTACGCCTGTAGTTCTAACACCCCGACCGGTATGGGGAGGTGGGGTGTACCGTAGCGAATGTGTCAGAGCCGTTTACTCGCACGCAGTCGCCCCGGTGCTACCTTGATATTTGATTATTGTGATTACGCAGTCCAGTTTAATTAGTGGAGAGGACCGTCAAGTGGAAAGCATCATGGATCGACCGCAAAGGTCGCCCTAGACTAGCCACTTAAGTTGCAGTGTAATCATTAATAGAAAGCTTGTAGGAGAGAAACAATGTAAGACAAAGTCTGAAGAAGCAGTTGGCAAGTTGTAGTTTCCATTCGCCCTGTGACGAAGGGGGAAATGCAATGAATAGAATGACAAGTGCTGAAGAAGTTTCCCATTTGTTTATTTCATATAATTGCGAATTATTCTTAAAGACACTGGACACTATTGGTAATTGTCAAAGACCAGTCTCCTCACTTGGTGTATCTCAACATATGGATAAAATAACAAACCTGTAAAAACTTGAGCTCAATTGGTCGTCGAAGTTGCGAGATAACTATGGAAGAAAAAACACCCTTGTCACACGAAGTTGTGTGCTTTCAGATGGTTGATTTCGAGACCTCAAAATCTAATTATGAGGTCTCGAAATCAAATTCATGGAAAATTACTTCTTTCTCGATAACTATGTCACTTCAGAGGGAGCCGTTTCTCACAATGTTTTATACTGTCAACCTCTCCCCATTACTCGTTACCAAGTAAGGTTTTATGCTAATAATTATTTTGAGTAATTACCAATAGTGTCCAGTGCCTTTAAGACTTTGAGTCGTAAATACTAAAATTAAAGACGAAAGATTTTGTAAATGTGGTACAAGGGATAGTAGACAAAAAGGAGGTGGAAGTGTGGAAATGACTGACTTAAACATGGTTTTGATAAAAAAAATTATATGTTGTCTTTCTTCGCAAGTAAATATCTAAGTATTTAAATTATGCAAATGAATTATAGCTCATTGGTATAACATTTATAAGGGGGAGGAAGAGTAGATCGACCTGCTCAAAAGGAAACAAGACTTTGTATCGAACAGGTTCTCATCTCTATGTTGGCCACAATGTTAACGAAAGTACAAACATAATTGTGTACCAAACTAATAACCACACATTACGATTAGAAAGTGCACAACAAAAAAGTGACCGATTTCGAATGAAAGCCTCGTTTTAGTCTCCGGTAGGGTTCATGTGTCCGTATGTTAACTGTTCATTCTTGTTTTGATACACCTTTTTAGGGCAGTCACGTGGATTCAAGTCAACTCGGTCCGAGTCAACTCGGTCCGAGGTCATAATACCGATTTTTCACAAAACGTTTATTACATACAGGGCCTAAATGTAAAAGTAATGTAGTGCAACTGCACTACCGGTACTCAAGTTGACAAACCCCATAGGCCTCGTACATATACCACGCCCGACATGGTGTAGAGGGTGTGTGTCGTCCCCCCCCCCCGACCCCCCCCCCCCACCCATTTTACAGACGTATCCCCCCCCCCCTAAAAACCTTCTAAAGAATTCCTGAGATTCCCTGAACACAATGAAGACACAATAGGGGGTACACCATGCCACATATCAAGCACTAAATGCTAGTATACTAGAAGTCTTGACGTATAAATCGCCTCTTTCTTTAAAACAAGGTAGAGAAGCAGTTTCTGAATCGGCAACCAACAGAAAGGCTGATCCGTGCGTGTAGTGAGTTTCACTGAAAACTTCAACACACTTCCCCCAGTGGAAAACAAGCATCATAACAATGGGCAGGGTGAGTTCAGCCACAAGGCACCAGACTATGTGCAGCAGACTGGTCTCCTTATAGCCTGCCCGACATGGGGTAGAGGGTCCCCCCCCCCTCCAAATGTTCCCATACTATAACACACTATTTTCCTCTTGTATAGAACTCCCCCCCCCCCCCCCTAAAATCCTCAAAAGAATTCCTGAGATTCGAAGCACACAATGAAGACACAATAGGTGGGGGTACCCTCTGCCCCATATCGAGCACCAATTCGGTCTCCTATAACAAAAATATCCTTCATTCATGGATCTTCACAAACATTTTTACAAAAGGATTAACCGATTATCTCCTCCTGGGAAAAAAGACTCCGTATTCTCGTGGAAAATTAAGGTCAATATCCCATAAATTTGCATCTACTGACACGTAGCAGGCAAAGTCAGCTACCTTGCCTAAAAATTGTCATGCGTAGGAATAATTCAAGTACATGTACAAGCTTAAAGGAACATTACAGAATTGGTTTTTGCTAACAAAACAGTTGCTGGCAGTGTAAGCACTTTATGTAATCCACCATATACATAAACTGACAAACCTGTAGAAGTTTGAGATCGATCGGCCATCTGGGTCACGAGAAAATTACACATTTGCATGAAATCATATAGGTTCAACAAATGAATAAAACGCTCTCTGAGCGATAAACTCCAATAGGAAAATTAATTTATTCATTTCTCATCAAATATGACATTTCAGACAGAAATATTTCAAGGGATGTTTTCTACTATCGTCATCATTAGACTGTGTAAGTTTTGTGTAAATCTGTTTTGTGTAAATGCTAATTTACAGACCACCGTACTAATACAGATACAATTAAAAGTCACCTGTGAAAGTTTCAGCTGAATACAGTGTCCACTTGCTGAGAAACCAGCAACAAACTGTCACGGCATTTCCATCAAGATTCTATACTTTTTGATCACAGATTTACATAAAACTTACACGGTCTAATGATGATGATGGTAGAAAACATCCCTTGAAATATATCTGTCTGAAATGCCATATTTGATGAGAAATGAATAAACTAATTTTCCGATTGGAGTTTATCGCTCAGTGAGCGTTTTATTCATTTTGTTGAATCTATATGATTTCATGCAAATGTGTAATCGGTTTTTCACTATTTTCTCGTGACCCAGATGGCCGATCGATCTCAAACTTCTACAGGTTTGTCATTTCATGTATATGGTGGATTACATAAAGTGCTTACACTGCCAGCAATTGTTTTGTTAGCAAAAACCCATTCTGTAACGCTCCTTTAAACAACTTTTACTAACAACAATCTACGGTGTTTTTTTTTTTTTTGGTTTTTTGCATACTTTTATTTATTTAATCGAATTTGTTTGATTAATTATTGATTTTTATTTATTTATTAACGTATTATTTATTGTATTGCTATATTCATATACTTTATTCATTCATTTTTTTATCATTTTTTTTTATTACTACTGTTTGTAGTATTATTATTATTATTATATATTTTTTGGGGGTGGGGTTGGGTTGTCCTGGACAACTCAATCAAGGCGGTTATTCGCTACGTGAGTTACCAAGGCAATATATTTAATAACAGTGTAATAAATAAACTACCCTGCCATTTGTTTTAATCCATTAATGGACCTCGCTATCAAGGAGTCTTTAGCGGTTTTCTTAAGCCCTCATTTTCTCTCAGCCCCACCCATTTGTCCATCCCACGCACGAGATAAGGCTCTTTGGTTGTTATTAGCGAGCTTTAGAGAATGCCTCGAGATTCATTGTAAAGAAAGGAACTTTCCGAAACGTGCCGGGGACTAGTTTTGTCTCCAAGTCTCTCTTATTATTGTTCTGATCTGCACCGTAGTGTTTTTAACAGCTAATGCACTCGATTGGCACTCACTGATGACTGATATAGCATTATAAGATCACTTATGACTCGCATGAACGGAGTTACTCCGTCCAGTTCGAGATCTGGCCGATTTGTTGACATAACCGTGAATTTTACATTTTCCTATCGGCACGTGGAGGCCTCCCCCGCCCCGTTATCACCTCGTAACATCACCGCACTCCAATGTCACGGCCACGGGAAAGAATGGCGGTACAAGCATCGCAAAGCTATCTTAGAAATCAGACTGCCAACTCCATGCCTTTTCCTGCTCCTTCTAATAGCAACAAGAAGACCATTAGCATCCACATGACCGCCACATTATTTAGAAGATTTTAAGTGCGAGTTCGACGTACCCGTATGATGCAACTAATCAAACAAAACGGATGAATTAACGGCCGGTTGGTCTGCCTCGTTCGTGTCGCTACGAAGAGGGTTATCTCAGGTCTGCTATCTTTTTAGGGGAGTCAACCCGAACAAGTTTTTTAGGAAAGTGACTAAAACACGAGAACTGAAGGACGAGTGTGATACTGATAGAAAGTGGATATGCAAGAATATTTCGAGTTGAAGGCAAATGATGGATTTTTGGTCTCAATATTTTTTTAAGTGCGCCTGGTGTGTCGTGGCCGAGCGATCTACTGCATCGGACTCGAGCTCAGGTGGCAGAATCACCAGAGTGGGGGTTCGTTTCCTGGTCATGACACTTGTGTCCTTGAGTAAGGCACTTAACCCTTCTCTTCACTAGAGTGGGGGTTCGTTTCCCGGTCATGACACTTGTATCCTTGAGTAAGGCACTTAACCCTTCTCTTCACTAGAGTGGGGGTTCGTTTCCCGGTCATGACACTTGTGTCCTTGAGTAAGGCACTTAACCCTTCTCTTCACTAAAGTGGGGGTTCGTTTCCCGGTCATGACACTTGTGTCCTTGAGTAAGGCACTTAACCCTTCTCTTCACTAGAGTGGGGGTTCGTTTCCCGGTCATGACACTTGTGTCCTTGAGTATAAGGCACTTAACCCTTCTCTTCACTAGAGTGGGGGTTCGTTTCCCAGTCATGACACTTGTGTCCTTGAGTAAGGCACTTAACCCTTCTCTTCACCAGAGTGGGGGTTCGTTTCCTGGTCATGACACTTGTGTCCTTGAGTAAGGCACTTAACCCTTCTCTTCACTAGAGTGGGGGTTCGTTTCCCAGTCATGACACTTGTGTCCTTGAGTAAGGCACTTAACCCTTCTCTTCACTAGAGTGGGGGTTCGTTTCCCGGTCATGACACTTGTGTCCTTGAGTAAGGCACTTAACCCTTCTCTTCACCAGAGTGGGGGTTCGTTTCCCAGTCATGACACTTGTGTCCTTGAGTAAGGCACTTAACCCTTCTCTTCACTAGAGTGGGCGTTCGTTTCCCGGTCATGACACTTGTGTCCTTGAGTAAGGCACTTAACCCTTCTCTTCACCAGAGTGGGGGTTCGTTTCCCAGTCATGACACTTGTGTCCTTGAGTAAGGCACTTAACCCTTCTCTTCACCAGAGTGGGGGTTCGTTTCCCAGTCATGACACTTGTGTCCTTGAGTAAGGCACTTAACCCTTCTCTTCACTAGAGTGGGGGTTCGTTTCCCGGTCATGACACTTGTGTCCTTGAGTAAGGCACTTAACCCTTCTCTTCACCAGAGTGGGGGTTCGTTTCCCAGTCATGACACTTGTGTCCTTGAGTAAGGCACTTAACCCTTCTCTTCACTAGAGTGGGCGTTCGTTTCCCGGTCATGACACTTGTGTCCTTGAGTAAGGCACTTAACCCTTCTCTTCACTAGAGTGGGGGTTCGTTTCCCAGCCATGACACTTGTGTCCTTGAGTAAGGCACTTAACCCTTCTCTTAACCCAGGTGTACCAATGAGAACATGAGAGGGCTGAGACGGCATTGTGTTGGATTAACCCCCTTTGTGCTAATAAGCAGCTTGGGTTGGATGCTCCCGCCCCTCAGGGAGTTGAGAAAGTCATAGGAATGGTCTAAAACTATGCCAAAGATAAGGGATAATAATGTTGGGCGCTATAATAAACAACAATTATTATATTATTATTATGATAAAATGTAACACATCGGAAGCAATTTGATACTGAAAATTATCAACTAGTTTTAGTTGTACATTTTGGTACGAAGTTCAGTTCAGATAGTTTTTTTATCCTGAAATTTTATATCATTTCGATTTTATCCGCGCAAGATTGCTTTTTATCTTATGAAAAAATGTTATGTGGATCCTTATGGCTAAGTTTACAAAAACTCAAATTAATAACTGTGTAATAATTGTATTTTAAACAATTTTTCTAGAAATAATTACAAAGAAATATTGTGAGAAGATTTGTTTGTCTTAATAATTAACCGTGTAACATGTCATTTCACCGGTATACAAAAGAACCCTAATTTGTTCGATTGAAAACATAACATCTTACATTTTATGGAAATTGTTTACTATTCGATTGAGAACGTTTGATACGAAGAAATGGGTTCAAAACTTGTTCAGCAGTTACAGTTTATACAATTCTTGATTTGATGTATTGACTTAACAAAATGAAAAATATCTCATTAGACCAGCGCAGTATCCTTCCTTCCAAGAGGTACCCCAGAATGTACGCGTTCATTATTTTTGTAAATATTGTGACTTGATCTATTACTATACCTCCCTCCCTAAAGTTTATACATACATTTGTTATTAAATAAACAACATGTACTTGATTGTGTGCATCCACCCAAGAGTTTAAAGCTGTTTTCCAGATGGAATGTTGATACAAAGTTGAGACTAATCTAGATGGAATACCAACCCCCCCCCCCCCCTACTCTTCTTCCCGCTCTCAGCGCAGTTGTTGGGTCCGTACACAGTGTATAGATGTATGGATTGTTGATTGTGTTGTAATTAATTTAATGTAATGTTGTGCCATTCATTCAAGAGAGAGAATCGTCTTGTGTTAACCCAGGCTCTCGGTCCATGACGTAAGGTCCTGACACGGTGCCCAGTCTCTCCGTCCATGACGTAAGGTCCTGACACGGTGCCCAGGCTCTCGGTTCATGACGCAAGTTCCTGACACGGTGTCCAGGCACTCCGTCCATGACGCAAGTTCCTGACACGGTGCCAGGCATCCGTCCATGACGCAAGGTCCTGACACTGTGCCTAGGCTCTACGTCCATGACGAAAGGGTCCTGACACGGTGCCCAGGCACTCCGTCCATGACGTAACGTCCTGACACGGTGCCCAGTCTCTCCGTCCATGACGTAAGGTCCTAACATGGTGCCCAGGCTCTGCGTCCATGATGCAAGTCCTAACATGGTGCCCAGGCTCTACTCCATGACGTAAGGTCCTGACAGGGTGCCCAGGCTCTACGTCCATGACGTAATGTCCTGACACGGTGCCCAGGCTCTCGGTCCATGACACAAGGTCCTGACACGGTGCCCAGGCCCTCCGTCCATGACGTAAGGTCCTGACACGGTGCCCAGTCTCTCCGTCCATGACACAAGGTCCTGACACGGTGCCCATTTAAGGATTCCAAATTCGTTTAAGAAATTCACCTTTATGGTAATAACAATTATTGTTGCGGATATGGTAATTTCAAAAGTCAAAAAACACTTCATGGCTGTCTCATTTAACACGGTATAATTTTGTTGAAACATTTATGTCGTCATGCGCGGATTATCTGGCTCGGTTTGTGTGCAGAACTTCATATAAAAAATAAGAGTCCTGTCCTAGTAGTCGTTTCAAGGCACCAGACTTTTTGTTTTCTCAGCCTCGGTATGGCTATTTTAAGTTTCATACAGTTGAGCACCACGATGTAGACATGTTTGTTGCGTCTTTATTTTATTAACTAAAAGGGCTTGTTGTATTTTTTACTAAGAAAAACATATATGATTAAGTATTGTAGATTATTATCAGTAGATTGAGTATTCAATTCAAAATGAATTCTTAATTAAAAAAAAAAAAAAAACTATTTCAAAACCGAGGTATAGCGATAGCTAATACTCAACACAAAGAGATAAGCAGAATGTCCTCTAGACTATGTGCTTTTATACGCTGATGATGTTTTTTTTCCATCAACCATTTTTACCCCCTTGTTTTTCATCTTTTAAATCGAAAGCAGTGCATGGTAAATGCCGGTCAATGGCGGCATGCACTTTCAAAACATTACTCCAAATCTTCAATTAATTACCACTGTTTGCAGTTCATTAAAATACGAGCCAACACTTCATATATTTATTGTTCCAGTTGCTTGTGACGCGTGTTGCTAAATTTGCCTTAATCTGTTTCTTTCTTTCTTTCTATATCAACTTAAAGTGGCTAAATCGGCTGTTTGATTCTACAGCGAGGTGGTTCAATTCAATATTACATTTTAAATGGAGAGACAAACAGAAAGTTACTGGTTTTTTATTGCTAGGATTCTGGAGTTAATAAGGTTGGCTCAAAGCTTAATTGCATCTGGCAGAGTTACAACGGTTTCCATAATTTAAACTCAACATTCTCAATTAACAGTCGAAATGTCACCGAAAACAGAATTAATTCTCTTTCCCTGCCCTCCCTCCATCCTCCTCGTACTCCTTCATATTTTTTTCAATATTTGTCTTAAAACCATGATTTTTGTTACGGGAAAGAGTAATCCTTGTGACTTTAGCTGCACTAAGCCGCGGCCCAAGGTCGACGTTGCGAGCGAGCGTGCCGTACGGGGAGCTGCGGTTCTCAAACCCCCATGTCTTGCTGACAATCATCATCGCTCGCTGAGACCATGCGTGATTGAGCTTAATAAAATGAAGCTTAGCCGTGGGAGACGGGTCATTCCTAGGATTTGTCCCTCTTTCCTGATGCTTTCAGGGGGCTTGCCTTCTTAATTATTTACGATCTAACCGGCGCCAATGTCGACCAGTATTTCTTGGGACCAGAGTTCCTTGGAAAGTTGATGAATGTGCGCATTAGGCCATTGCTGCACCAGAATTATCAAGTCGACAAAACGGTAAAAGAGAAAAATAACACCTTTTTTGGAAATGTCTCCATCAAAAGATTGATATTTTCAACATACTTTTCATTACATGCACTTTGAAGAAACTCGAAATCGTTTTATTGATCTTCAACATCATTTTTATCACACTTTTATATTAAATGTGTTTTATGTATAATTATGATAGAACCGACGAATATTATTTTGAGTGTACTTTTTAATTTCTTAACATCATCGGATTAAGTCTTAGCTGAAGATAGCGTATCAATTCGTTAGTCACTTCGATGAAAAAATTAGCACATACTTGTTTTTTATTGTCTTTGTTTTTTGTGTTTTTTGGTTTTTGTTTTTAAGAATTGGTGTATAATGCAAATAATTATATCAAATTTTCAATTCAAGACTTGTAGCCGATACAAAACATAAGCGACGGTATAAGGTTATTAAGAAGTGCAATCAATCAAATTAAACAGGTTCTTTAAAAAGGATTCTCACGAAATCGGCAAACAGCGTATAACAATGTTTTGTTACTTATTTGTATACTGGCCTACAGTCTTCGTTGTCACCTGTTTCCGTTGCTTTTCATACGCGAGGCACCCAGCAAAATGCTTTAAAAAACAGTTCATGGAAGATTTGTAATATCGACTTAGCCTTTCAGATTAAGAATAGTCACACTGTGTCCCCCCCCCCAACCCCCGTAAGCATCAAACGCATATCCTGTTCAGGATGAGGGTGAATCTATTGGAAGTAATGAAATTGTATTATTTGAATAATGTCCACCCATAAATAACCATTCTCTCATCCTCTTGCCTGAATTAAGAAAGTTGGACTCGATGAGATCTTCTTAGAGTCATTATAAACGGTAAGCTTGCATTGTGGTGTGATGACCTCTCCCTAGTTCCCCCATTCATGTTAAATGAGATGTGAGTAACGCGGAAACAGCGTCAACAAGTCCCATAGGACATTGCCTCCAGAACGTCCAGGGGAAAAAAATCTGAAATTTCCAACTCAGGGTTTATAAACCCACTCGAACCTACCTCTAAATTTATAAAGTTATCGCATGGATGGGTTGACTTGACATACAATTTAGAATTCGTAAACTTCTGCAAGCAAAATGAAGAATATACAAAGTAAATCGTCATAAACGGGTATTGATTTTTGGGATGTTGTGTAAACGAATTGGACGTCCTCTTGGCAGTTTGGGTAAGGCTTGAGCCGGCCCTCTCTAATGTGTCTCTGTCAAACCTCCGGACGCCAGGCGTTCCGGTTCAGCAAGCACTTCCAAAAGGGTCTGCTGCCACATCGTCTTCAAGGATTGCAACACTCGATAATCAAAACACACACTTAACATTAGCTTCTTGAAGAGATTAAAGAAATCGAACCGTCGTCTTTATTTGATTGTCAGTGTAATGATAGAGCCTGTCATAAACTCCCGGCATATCAGTTACTCCAGGCGACGGTACGGGCTCTTTGGTTGGCTTCCAGCGGCGGTTTTACCCACTTAGTGCAGACAAAGAGCCAATCAGATTAAGGCTTTTGTGTTGAAGATGATCTGGCAAGCTGGAGTCAGCAACATTGTAAACATGTAAGTCTGACGTATTATGGAACATGATGACCTATGTGATTAGCAGTACACGCTAAGTATAACTGAGATCATTAGGGAAGTAGTACAGGGCACACAAGACCTTAAAAGACACCGAAAAGACTAGCAAAGAAGCCGATTTATATAGGGACGATTGAGCTCGACAGCCAGCTATTGAAAAATCTCCCGCGCTGGCGACAGGGTACCGTAAAACATGGAATGAAATGTCCTCTTTTTGAGACGGCGGCTTTTTTGACATGGATTAGGGAAGATACCCTCACTCCGATTCACACTTAACTGGAACAGAGCAATTATTTCTGGTACCAGGCGAACGGGGGCGTGCAGCTCTTGGCTCTAGGGTGGCCCTATTTTACTAAGAAAGCCAGAAGATTTGAGCCCGCGACCTCAGGCGATCGCAGGTTCGAATGCAGCTCTTACTCTTGTCAATTTTGTTGTTGTTGAACGCCCCCCTAAAAACAATAACAACAACAATTAAGATACTCTTTTGTTTGACTTTGAGAGCCGTGGTTCAACAAGAATATGTTTAATACTATAACAATGTTATTGATGGCAATCGTCCAGGTTGGCATTTCCATCTGGAATAATCTTTAATCTTCGATAGAGTCAACTTTAAAAACAGAATGTTATGCCTAAATTATCTGTCTTCCAAGACAGGCGATACCACTTAATAATGTGTAGCCATTTTCAGCAATGAAAGTCCAAGGTTAATTCTCATGAAACAAGTCTATTCTCTTAACTTGATTGATCATGTATCAAGCCAGCAGTGGTGTAACTGGGGACCGAGGAGGGGGCAGGGGACGTGTTCCCCCCTTGGAACTCTTGCTCCACCCGACCCCAAATGAGATCGAAAACATGCAAAATGGTGGGGTATATTAAATTATGTTCCCCTCCCCCACCCCCCACCCATGACAATTCCTGGTTACGCCAGTGTCAGTCAGTTTCTATTATATTATGATGTAATGATCTTAATAACTAATTGTGGGAATGAACTCTTTCAAGAGGCAAACAACGTAACAACCCTCAAACAACCTTCAGCATTTACCAACGGCTTCGAACTCTCCGAGTAGCTGGCCCGAAATAATGCAAAGTTCCCCCCCCCCCACAGTTTGGTGATTAACATTGTGTATTTTCTGCCGGTCTTCGGGAAACAGATGTAGTTCTTGCTCGCTTGTACATCCCAGGTGTGAAGGTGTCGTGTGTGTACATTGCATCGCACCATTGAACGTAATGATGAGAGAGAGTCAACGTCATCATCACACTGGTTATGCTTGCTCACGACCAGCCGTCGCGACGACTGTTTTGTGACATGTCAAGCAAAGGTGACAAGTTAGTGATGACTTCTGTCGTGACGAGGATTGTCTTATCTCTCTACGCGTTAGAAAACTTGTAAGAAATAACCAGGCTGTTAATACCAATGGGGCTAAAGCATCTCTTTATGAGAGAGGATGGTTCTGAGAAGAACCCGAATTGAGAAATATTTTCTTCGACGTTTCGAACATACTCTACTCGTCTTCAGGTGGAGATGAGAGCTTCAAATCTTACTTAATGATGTACTACGTGCAATTGGAGGAGAAAGGTATGGTGACAAACCTGATTGAAACGCGGCTTTGTCTCAGACTCCAGCTGTGGCTTCTGGTTCAGGCCTCGGCTCCGGCTTCGATGATCGATGTAGCGAGACAAACAACAAAAATAATGGAGACATGTGAACCAGCAGAAGAAAGCTCACAAATCATAAACATCTATCGTGGTAAAACAATTGGTAATTAGAACAATAATTTTGTACTAAGAAGAAAATATACCGCAACACAAACGATAAGAACAATTTACCCAGTCAGTTTCCTTTGTGGTTTATGCTTGCAATGCATGATATTTTAAATTGTTTTCAATACATCAAACTATTGAGTTTAATAATATCAATGCCACCGCTTGGGCGCTTTGCTTTTATCTTCTGTCAAAAAGGTCGCATTAATTTGTTTTCTACTCATAAAACAGCCGCCTGATACAGTCGAGCTGTTTCCAAGTCTCGAGAGACCTCTCATCAGTAATGATTAAAATGAGAAAGCAACGCATCCCTTGGCATGGGCGTGGCTAAACTTGTATCTTATCCCGTATGTAAACACTATTAAGTGTCAGATTAAGTGAGGATGAGACATGGGCATCCGTCCTATCTGACACTGACACTTTTGATGAAGTCATAACAGCACAACATGAGTTTTGTTGTTTGTTCTTTCATAATAGACCTTATGCACGTGACGTCATCTGAGTAGGGCGCCCTCGGCTAGAGGTCAATAGCTCATTGGCATATCTTGTGCGCCGCGCGTACAAAGATGTGCGTTTCCATTTGTTTCAACGTCATTTTACCTTTAAGATGGCGGCACAATGACGTCAATGTAAACAATAATAACAAAAGAAAAATAATCAAGAAATAGATTTCCGCATGTCGCTTAGTTCAACTCAATTCCATCTGACTTCAATGCCCTTTTAGTCATAGGCCTACTCTTATGCAGATGCAACCAATTAATAGACTGCTATTAAGTCTCGTGCGTACTCGAATGGAGACTAAAGACTCGATGAAGCGCGAGATGTTGTTTTCTTCATACATTCAGTCAAGCAATGTTCCACAATGCTCAAATGAAGAGTGAGGTCTCAAAGCAGCAAGACATGAATGAAAACACTGTAAGTAAAAGGGGCCGGGTAAGTGGCTGTGACTGACAATGGACACTAAAAACAAAGGACATGTCACGAACCAGACCAAAAAGGTATTATTTGATTTCCTTTTCATCAGAGGGTAGAATAAAGTTACTTGGGGACGAATTTCTCTCTAGGGAGCGGAGCATGTTTACGCCCCATGGCCCCATTTTAGTTATTCGTTCAAAATAATGGTCAAAATGACTCATTAGACGTATGTTTTACCTACAGTGTGTCACAGTGCAAATCTTAACTTAATAACTTTGAAACACCGGGGAAAATAGCTATGGGTTTTCGTGGCTGTGCGTTCATTGCTATGAATTGTTCCGCCTTAAATTATTGATAACAACAGGCCCAAAGCCTATTACAGTCTAAGCTAAATTAAAACCTAGTGGCTTAGCCCCTTTTTAATCTTTTTCTCTGTCTTCTCTTGAAAAGAATTATATTTGTTTCTTTCATGGCTTGGGTTGTACTATTTTACCCACTTAATTACGTGAACCATCACGACGAGTCATGTTATGACACTCATTGACGTGAAGGAGAGTCTATAGCTGTGTGTTTCTCCTGCTCCGGTCAAAACACAGCTCTGTCCGAGTCCGATTTATCGAATAGCGCCACCAATCGATCAGTTGTTGAAAATCTGCCCCAACCAACATGGTGGACTCGAACTCGAAGTATTTTAAATAATCACTGTTTCGTCATCTGTGTTTTTAAACTATGCAACCCTATCGTTGTCTGTATTTATATATTTGTTCTGCTTATGTTTTTTATGTTTTGGCAGATCTTCGTGAACAGATATCAATTTGAAAGAAAATAACCACGTAGCAGACGATTTTAGGGTGGAGTCAACAAATGCTTCACTGGTTCCCGTCCAACTCGATGGAAATCCATTCTGAAAAAGTTCACCCGCGAAGATCAGAGTAAATTTAACCATGACATCATCTCAAGTGGTGCAAAGTATGAAGTTCTATTTTTAGATCAACAGTTTACCCTTAAATATAAACATCCGTCAGAAACGAAGATGACAAAGTGTCTTTACCTGATGCTTGAACCTGACGTGCAAGGAACCACAGGAGAAGGTTTTTGACGTATTTGCCTGTCGAACGTTTCCTTTTAAAGCTGAAATCTGAACTACACCGACCGGTGGTAAGTTACAAAGCTAGTTTCTGCATTTAGTAGAGAATAGAATACTGAATATTAGCTGTACAGAATGCCATGTGCTAGTTGCGATATTCGTAATGGTGAGTGTTATATCATAATTATGACCGATGTTAAAAATAAAAGAGAGCCATAACAGCCCAACAAGGTGGGCTAGGGTTTTGGGTTCCCTACCTGAAGTGTTTCGCTGGGGTTTTCTTCCCACATCTAAAATTGAAACTTCTTTGTCTTCTCCCCATAGTGATTAAGTTTACTTTTCTAAAGAGTCCTTAGTAAAAACTATAAATAAATAATAGTAATAGTAAACTTGCGGGTACAACCATGTGTAAATCTCTTTTGTTTGAGTGTTGGCTCTGAGAAGAGCCGGTTTGGTCTCCAAACAGAGTCCGCCAAAGAGTCCTTGGCTTCAACACCAAAATTAATACATGAAATTAATTATGTACTTCCTTGACTTAGTTCAAAACTGTTCTATATTTCAATTTGCTCTAGAGAAAAAGTAATTAGCGTAACAACCTCATAGCTCTAGGAGTAGCAGCAGACTTACCACCAGGTAAACCCATAGGCAGTGGGCCCTGTGCAGCCTCAGAATTAACGTAAACAATGGAAAATTACCTGGGATTTCTTCTGCCACATAGCTTCCCAAAAGCCCCATTGCCTTATGTTTGAAGTCGGTCTCAGACTTTCTTACTTCAGGAAACCACAATTTACACCAAGGCAAGACAAAATCTTTGATTCAACTATCTACTTGAGTCACAATACGTTGAGAGAATGATTCACTGACAGCAAGCTTGATACCTCACTTGATTACAAACTAGGTTTTTCTGATCGGGGAACACCCTCATGTGGGGGCATGTGATTTGCAATTAGGATAGCTTTTAATGGAAATCTTGACATTGTCACCCATATAGGAATTATGAAGAACAGTGTTTTCAATCGGGGTGAAATAACCCAATTGGGATAGTGTGGGTTAAGTTAGACAGAGGGTAGGCCTATATGAAGGACCTTTTGCGTTATGTAGTGATTGTAACAGGACGTCATTTCACACGTACATCCACTGAAGGAAGTTAGTCATCTGAAGAGCATTTCCTGTACTTAGGATGTCTGAAAATTTCAGTCGAGAAACACCGTTGATAAAACCAAGAAGCTTATTTGAGAATCCAGTCCTATGAAAACAACTTCAGAGTGCTTGAAAACAAGAAAGTGTAAGACTGTGAGTAGTTGTAATTGCATGGTGTAAACACAACATATCTTAGCAGCTTTACGAAAAAAGAAACAAATCAAAACAACTGTTGATATTAGTTTTTGGATGGTTTGTTAGAGACAGGTATAGGTAGTCATGGTGGGTTTGATTTGAGTAGATGCCACTAGTATTGTTTGGCACATCGTGGTTGTGCGGTTAAGAGCACCGGACTTAAGCTCTGGTGTTTCTGATCAGCAGAGTGTGGGTTCGAGTCCCGGTTGTGGCACTTGTTTCAGTGAGCAAGATACTTTACTATAATTGTTTTGTCTTTTGGATGGGACATTAAACCGTAGGTTCCGTGCATGTAAAAGAACCAAGAACACTTTGTGGGAGAGTAGGGGTCAACCCCAGTGTTCCTGTTTCACATAGCAAGCACTCTTGCAGGTTTCCTCAGGCTTGCCAGCTACTTACCAGCTACAGTGTTTAAGTTCAGTTATGAGTCCAAATTTCTTCTTACTAGTGGTGTCGATCTAAACATAAAAAATATACATTTTGACACAGTTTTTAACTTTTTTAACTTAAAGCTGTTTTGTGCAATTCATTTTGTCAGAATATGAAATGAGAAAATGCAAGCTTCTACCCTCCAAACGAGCCAATATATACATTGTATTTTTTTAACTGTTAATTGTTGTTAGTATAATTTTTTTTTCCATTTTAATTTGGCATGTTGTGGCTGAGTGGTTTTGTGCATCAGATTCAAGTTCTGGTGATTAAGTCATCAGGCTGTTGGTTCGAATCCTGGTCATGACACTTGTGTCCTTGATTGCTTCTCTTCACCCAAGAACTGGTTCTTGTGATTGATTTAGCTTGGTGGGCTACATACTTGGCAGCACAGGCTGTATACTCCGGTTTAAAGAATGAAATAAATGGCCCAGTGACCAGGGGTAATAATGTTGGAGCTTCACTAAGTGACGGATTAGAGCGCTATATCCAAAGCAGTATTATTATTTCTATTATTAAATATTTTGTTTTTTCTTGCTCTTCAGATCACCAGTCAGGATGCAGAGCCTAAAGCTCGTCATCCTAGGTGATGGCGCTGTAGGTAAGAGTGCCCTCCTGATTGTCTACACCACCAACTCATTTCCAAGCAACTACATCCCGACAGTGTTTGATAACTACAGTGTCAGCGTCGACGTTGGAGGCAAACAATACAACCTTGGGCTGTTTGACACCGCAGGGCAGGTGAGCTTTGTAGGACTGTCATTTTTCCCAAAATGAAATTTGACCCTTCTTGCGATGGATGACTTGTATATGGCAAACTATTCTGGACTGGCTTACGGCGGATGCTTTTAATGTCCGGAACAGCTTGGGAGAGCCCTTAATTTTTTGCAGTCAGTTGGACAGCTGACGTGTATTCTTATTCGGACATTCAATGTAGTGTACTAAGCTTTGTTTCCCGCATTCAAAGAGGGGCAGAAGGCACTGGAATTCTTTCTCATAATGTCCCTTTTACTAGGGGTTATTGTGTAATCCCTGATGCCAGACTTTGTCCTTTTGTTATACAAATGTAGCTTAAGAGTGGACAGGCTGCCACTATTGTTTAGGCCTATCATTGTATTTGGCTCTGTGGGAGATAAAACCAAGCATACCATTGCAGATTATTGGCTTTATTATAGGCGAGGTTTTTCCAATTCACGGTGAGCGCATACTCATATTTTCTTACAAGAGAGCAACCAATCCTGGTGCTTATTATGAGAACCTTCAAGTTGTCTTTCCTTTGTCAAGTCAGGGTTTCATCGTGACAACGATATTTTCGAAGGAAAATTTTAAACTTCAGAAGCTCAAAAAAGTTTCGAAATTTTAAATTGCGCATGGGCATGGAAGAAGTTTTGGAATACCACGTGAAGTGAAGTACGTAGTTATAATTAAAGCAAGTAGTTCAAAAACTGACTTTAGTTGAATTCTTTTATAAATTAATTTTTAATTAAAAGTAAGAATGAATACTGCATTACATCATATAACTCTACAGATTTTTTAAATTACCAGTAAATATCTTTTCTCTTTGTTGTTGCTTGTTGTCAGGAGGATTATGATCGCCTACGTCCACTCTGCTATCCAGGAACAGACATCTTTGTCTTGTGTTTTTCTGTCGAATCAAGAGCTTCTTTAAATAACATTGAGTCAAAATGGCTACCAGAAATTAAACATCACATGCCAAATGTTCCAATCCTTCTCGTTGCAACTAAAACAGGTTGGTTTGATTTGTTTTATTTAGATGAAAAGATGAGAATTAGAAAAAGCTGTATCTCGCACAAAAATGCTCCGCGCAGAAACGTTGAACTTTTTTTTTGGTCATTCAGGCTATTTTTTAGTGAGATAGGACATCTGGATCGGTTATTTCCACACAGAAAGTATAAACTGTAATTGGAATACACATTCTGAGAAACGTTTCATGCATGAAACGTTTCTCAGATTGAAATGTTTTTGAATCCCTCCACTAAAACCACATTCCTTTGAAGGGGAATCGTTTCTCAAAATGTTATACATGACCAACAGCAGCAGTGCTTTTTACCGAGTAATGCATTTTTGGAGTAATCACCAAAGGTACAACCTCCCTTTAAATCAAGAACTTCATCAATGTTTGGCCTCATCGCAAATGTTATGCAGACGTTAGGTGTTTATTATCACTCTTGTGGGATAACAAATGGCATGAATTAATTTTAAGAATGCTCTACTTGTTTTTAAAAGCTTGAACAAAACTACTCCGCGATATATTTCCACTTTACTGTCACATTACACTCCACCACGATTTCTTCGGTCCACACTTGACATCACTCGCTTGAATGTTCCCCGAGCAAACAAAGTTCTACATCAAAAAGCTTTCAGTGTAGCTGGGCCAATGATTTGGAACAATCTTCCTACTGTTATTTGGGAATCTGTTACTTTAACTACATTTCGTAAAGTTCTAAAGACTCACCTTTTTCCATGTTAATTGCTTTTATGTGCGCTATGACCTTGATCGAATAGCGCCTTATAAATTTTAATTGTTATGTTATGTTATCCGAAGCGATTTGTATTTGCTCTTGACAGATCTTCGGAGCGGAACCTCCAGCCATAGTTGTATCGACTTTGATGAAGGATTCAAACTTGCACAGAAACACAACTTAGAATACACAGAGACCAGCGCACTCAAGGGAAACAATGTCAAGCATTGCTTTGAAAAAGCTGTGAGTACTCAGTAGTCATTTTCAAGATTTGTGTTCAATTCTTTGGCCAGACTGCGTGTTGATACTCCCCCCCCCAGCTTACTTTTCAATTTTTTTAGAAATTGTAAAGCGGTAAGAATCCCTTTTAGCAAAATTGCTGAAGTTATAAAAAGAACATGATGGGGACATCACTCGAGACTTCAAACTATTTGGATTTTTAAAAAAGTTTCTGGGTTGTTTTTTTTCGGGGGGATGGGGGTGGGGGTGTACACCATTTCAATTTCATCAAAGGACTTCCATATTTTCCAGTGTGTGAAAAAAGAGTTATTGCTTTATATAAAGCAATTCTTCCCTCCTCCCCAGCCCCCAACCCCCCCCCCCCCCTGAGTAGTTTTTTGTATTCATTCCCTGCTGTCTGGCTGCATTATTCACATCATTTTATAAAATTCAGTCATGAGATAGTCGATGTTAGCGTTACGTTTCCACATCCATTTTCTTTATTCAGGTTTACATGGCTGTATCTAGCATGGGCTCATCGGGTCGCAAAGGAAAGACGGGTCTCCTCGGTTTTGGGAAAGGCAAGAAGAGGGTCCCCCTACCACCAGAGATGCCCCCAGCAGGTAAGACGAGCTACTCAAAGCTCTTTAGACTGTTGGATATTTGAGAAACGATTCATGCATGAATCATTTCTCGGGTTTCTTAGGGTTGGTGTACGAATGCTGTGGCCAGAGGTGCGGTTGGTACCCCCTGTCACCTCGCTAAACGTGGATTGATTTGACATTCTTGTGAAAATACTGTGACAGCATACACTGTAACCATCTGAAACTTTGATTGTATCTTTCTTGAAAATTCGGCCAATAAATCAGCATTACATTAACAAAAACCAATCTATGACCTTACCTTTAAGGTAACCAATCGGATTCTAGAAGATCTACGCATGGGAAGTTTGGGAATAATATCCTAAAGGCTTGTTTCCCCTCAAAAAAATTTAGTGCTGTTGGTTTATAAACCCTACCCTCACAGGCAAAGCTCCTTGGATAGAGATCGAGTCATCCACCATGGCTTCAGATTTGGGCAAAGCGTTGGAGCAACCCTCAGATGCTGATGTCATCTTCGTGGTGGAGGGAAGAGAGATCTATGCACATAAGTTGATCCTCGGTAGTGCCTGCAACTTCTTCTGCAGAGTGTTTGGCCTCAAGACACCAGACCAGGTAACCTAGGGAGGTCTCGGGCTTCACAAATGCCAGTTGTCTTTTTGGCCTTGTCCCTGCCATTAGTTTCCTGAAACAGATTCATCAAAATCTTATCCGATGCCAAACTTCTTATCTATGACATACTAAATCCATCAAAATCAATATACAGGGAAATATGGAATTTTGACAGATTTATGGAAATAAGAGTTTTAAAAGAAAAGCAATTCTTTCTGCTCTTTTCTTCAAAATAAGGCGACCGTTAATGTTACACTTGTGACACCTGTCGCTAAACTCTGGCAGTTCTCAGGTTTTGTTTTATTTGAAAGATTTGTTCTCATCATTTGCTTAGCAGTATGGACAGACATATCACAATGAACACAAAACGAATCATGGATGATGTTTGCCTCATGTTGTTGTTTACCAGAGCCAAATTTCATAGAGCTGCTAAAGCACAAAAAGTAGCTAAGCGCAACAAAATTTCGCTTTTCAGAATAAAGTTACCAGCCAAAATACCATTTCACCTGTATAATCTTAGGCTGGTATCCTGCTTTTTTTTGCTCAGCAGTAAATGTAATATTTTCTGCTTAAAGGGATGGTACACGATTGGTAATCACTCAAAAAAACTGACTTGATTAGAAGTACAGCAACTTTCGATAGTATAAAGCATTTTGAGAAATATTTCAATTCAAACTAATGTGGATATGGAAAAATTTTGTCAGTTTTTATCCCCCAAAATTTGAATCTGATAAACGTTTCTGTCAGAAATGTTTCTCAGATCGTGTATTCCTATTAGGGATTATTCTTTATGCGTGGACATTATTCGCTGCGGATTTTGGCGATATTTCAAAAACGCGACCACCTTTTGAAATGAAATTTTCACAGGTTAGTTTTATCGTATATCTACATTTATATAGGATTAAAACAATCAAACGGTCCCAAAAACCAAAGGTATACTTTGCCTTTAAGCAGCTCTGTGAAATTGGGCCCAGATATCTTCATCATCTTCCCTCTCATTACCAAAAGACGTTTATCTCATCAATGCTAGGGTATATCCAGCAGCTCCAAAGTCTGGAACTTCACCTGGGAGGATATCAACGAGGGAAAGATTACCGGTATAGCTGGTATCCATGATACGGTACTTGGACCCAATCTCGATCCAGATGCAAAGAAGATGACAAGGGTTACAGTCAGTGCAGATATCTCCTACAAAATCTTCAGAAACGTCTTGGCTTTTTTGTATACAGGTATGATAGTTGGGGCTTCACTTCACCAAAGACTATTTTTACTGTGTTATAGTCTAATGTCCATGAACATGCCATACCTTCTTCAAGAAGAAACATCAAGAATAAAGACAAAACATTCATTTGAAGCTGTCTGTCTGAAATACTTTCAGGCCATCCAGCCTTGCATTTAGATGGAATCAAGTCGTTATTGGCCCAGACTTTCCATCTAAGGCGGCTAGTGTGTTATCACGCCCTCTTGTGGTCATAAAGCACAAAGGCTGCACACATGACCGGTTTCAGTTAGGCTATCATGCATGACAGAACCGTATTTTCTTGCGTATAGGGTGCTCGGTGTATAAGGTGCAGTATCAAAATTTCACTAAAACAAGATTTAAGTGTTAATGTATAAGGTGCACTGCCATATAAGATGCAACATGACTGCTGACACAAAGGCCTGCCATGTGCCACTCACTGTTGGTACATTTGTGGGGTCCTCAAATGCTACTTCCTAAATGTTGACAATATTTCAGATGGAAATGTTTCTCCGGACAATGTTTATCATGGGTTTTTCATGGGTAAAATCAAATAATATTCTTTTCCCAGATGCAAATCATCTATTAAATTGTTGAGGTACCCACTGCTAAAATATGGGATTCAAACTGCTTCTAGGTACCGGGCAATCTCTGTGGTCTAGTGGTAAGCCATCTACTCTAGAATGGCAAAGGTCGTGGATTTGAATCCCACACAAGTATTACGCCTGTGGATTTGTTTCACAGGATTAGGGACAGTACTGAGTATACAGTGCTTTACACACATTGGTGTTAGGGTAAACCAAATGATATTTGTCATTGATGCAAATTTAACATCTATTAATCAATTTTTGTTCCAATAATCACCAACCCAGTACTTTGTCTTTAACTACATGCATGAAGGTCTTCCATATATCTCAGAAGACGCCAGTGAAGAGGACCTTTTTGCACTATGTAAAGCATCTGACATCTTCCATCTCCCGCATCTTCAAGACATTATTAAGAATCTAGAGAATGAGGAAGAGTTCTTGAACCCCAGCATCGGCACATATCTCAATGATGAGACGGGGAAGAGAGCAAAGTGGCTGTTCTTGAATCGAGAAACATTATCAGACGTCCGCTTCAGAGTAGAAGGTATGGGATTAAAGGAAGCGACTATGTGCAAGATGTTCAAAACATGTGTTCACAACTGGTAAAAAGTTAACACAATTAATGACCCAAAGTGTCTGTCCAATTAGAAGTTAAAACTTTATTAAAATGGCACCAGCGTTAAACTAAAGCTGACTGACTTATCATCTAAAACCTTATAATTTTCCTTATCTTTTCTTATAAGTTCAATACTCCTAAATAGTATAAACAAAGTGCTTCAATGAATAATTGATGCCTGTGCAGATTAGCCTGTTTGTATGACATTACCTCTGCAGCAGGGATTTTACTCAGATAGTTATCAGCAGATGGGTTACGATTGAGAGTCTGAACTTTTAATCGGGTCCCTGACCTAATAGTTTGCAGACCACTTGTGTGGAGCGTTGATGCCACTCTGTTGGTCCAACCATTGTCTTTGTGTAAGACACTTGACCACATTGTCCCTGTCCTTCTGAAGGGGAAAAAACGGTGTACGTTGTCAAGTGGTACCACCCTGAACACTAGCGAACCAAGAGCAGTGGATTTGAATGAGTTTCTGGTCCTTATGACAAGCATCCTTGTCCACAGCTTTCCTCTGGATTCCAAGCAGCAGTGAACAAAGCATCTGTGGATTTATTTTGAGAATATTATTAATAATTCGAAAATACCACAGAGAGTTCAGGCAGTCCTATTGGTTGAAAGGTGGTCACATGTTTACCTGGTATTAAACGGCTGATAAAGCATAGCTGGAGCTGTTATTGGTTGAAAGATGGTCACATGACCATGTTTACCTGGTATTAAATGGCTGATGAAGACATAGCTGGAGCTGTTATTGGTTGAAAGATGGTCACATGACCATGTTTACCTGGTATGAAACAGCTTATAAAGACATAGCTGGAGCTGTTATTGGTTGAAAGATGGTCACATGACCACGTTTATCTGGTAATTAACAGCTGATGAAGACATATCTAGAGCTGTTTCAACCGGTTGGCTAAAGTGTGTTTGGCGTTCATAGCCATAACATGCGGCTCGGTCCTTTATTACATGGCCACGACCCTGCAAGTTTTATATGGCCTTGTAAGACCTCGTCGCCACTCTTTTATCTCCTTAATAATAGCAATATCTTTGTCATTCCTCCACATTCATTTCTTAGATACCATTGTCCACGCCCACAAGGTTGTGCTGAAGTCGAGGTGTGAATTCATGGCTGGAATGTTCAGTGGAGTTTTTGCTGAAAGTTCCCAGACGGAGGTAAGGCAATCATTAATTGCAGTCAAGAAAATTTTCTAATCAATTGTGTGTCTACTTATGTATTTAATTAGTTGGTGCCATAGTAAAAATGGAAAACACTGTTGAAAAATGGTTAATGCTAGACATATATCTTTGAAGAAATTTGCCTCTCTGTTAATGAAAAATTTAAATGAATAATGGTGCAGGCAATAAATTATAATAAGACACTACAATAATGACATTTTCTTAACCATTGTATAAAACAAAAAAGCCTCACATAACTTTCAAAAGGGAAGAACATTTATTTCATTTTTGTTTAATTGAAAGAGTTTTTAAGATTCCACGGAGACCATAAAGGGACAATTGTTGAGGAAACAAAATTTTATTTTGAGGGAACGAAATAGTATTTTGAGAGAACGAAAATAATGGTATTTTGAGGGAACCGTAAGTAGTATTTGGAGGGAACGAAACAAAACTTGACCCTTTACAGAATCTTTAAGAATCTTCTAATGGGCAGTCTAGACATTTCTAGTCATATTCATTCAAAAGAGTTCAGGGGTGGGGGAGACTGTGTTTGATCTAGAAGTTTCTTTAACAGTGTTGATATTCCTAAGGTTGGTTCAACAGTAGAAACATATTAATTGAAGACAAATATTACTGAATTAGGGATCAAAGGGTTAAGAATAATCAGAATGGTGAGGAGACATGAAATTCTCCTCTCATACAAAATGTTCCATTGGTCAGCGTCTCAAAAAGCCTCTGCAAACCAAACGCCTACTGCTGGACTTCCTGACCAATCCCTGTTTGAAAACAGAAGGCAGAGGTATTAAGGCAGGTATCTGGCACCTCAAAACCAGACGGCGCTCGGGCAGGTGGGTTCTCATTACCCTTGAAAAGCAGCTCTCCCTAGGACAAGAAAAGATCTGATATAAAAAACCCTTGCACCAGGCTTAATCTAGATATTAATATTTCTGGTATAGATCGCTGTCCTCACAAGTAAACATTGCCTGAAAATCCAGCAGTAATCAAGTTGACTTTACTGTTTGGTTGTGAGGGGGAGGGGGGGGGGTGTAAATGATTTATTAAGTAATTGTTGACACCATCAAACATTACGCTTTGGGGAGGGGTTCTTTAATTGTAAATTTTCTGCTTCCTTTAAAATGTAGAACTTTAATATCACCTATCATAGAGTGAATTGAGAATTAATAACTTTGATTATCATGTTTCTCCCAGTCAGATAAAACATGCTAGAATGTTCTTAGCCTCCTGGAGTCATACTCAGTTGACACTCACCATAGAGGTGGTGATGCTGTGGTATCTAGTAGTGGGTGAGCTGACGGTCTGGGAGATCAGATCTTGTGGTTACATCACCATGTTGATGTACATTGTCTGCACACCCAACGCATGAGGGAGGGCATGTTTAATTTGTGGGATTGGACTATCCTAATTACAAAATCACTGTCCACAGTAAAATAGTTTTTTGTACATCAGGAATGATCGGAAGGTTCTATTGGTACACATGAACGTGCCAAGGTTATAAAGGGCTTAAACCTACAACTGCACATGTGCGAGTGACAGAAAAGGAACATACCAAAGACAACCAGAGTTTGTTCTTCATTGACCTTGGTTTCCTGTAAATTTCCTGTAAATTGTCTCATATGACCTGACCCTTAAAATGAATAAGTTTTATGAAAGATTTTCTTCAAGCGACAGCTAAATGATTCCATCAAAATAAGAAGTGTAAAAAAGTGGAGGTTACAAAAACTGTGAAAGAGAACATTTAACTGGTGGCTTGAAATCTGCAATACTTTTCCAAGATGCCCAATGAGGCAATTACTTCTTATCATTTTCAAGATGCCTATCTGTAGATTTTACTTCTTATAACTTCCAAGATGCCCATTTGTAGATTTTACTTCTTCAAATTTCCAAGATGCCCATCTGTTTTTTTTGTTTTTTTTTCTTATAACTTCCAAGATGCCGATTTGTAGAATTTACTTCTTATATTTTCGAAGATGCCCATCTGTAGATTTTGCTTCTTGTAATTTTTGTTTATCAAGCATGAAACCCTAATAAAGTTTTGTTTTATTTGTATTTATTTTTATTTTAGCTTTACAATTCAAAACAGCTTGCAGCCTGGTGCCTCCACTTTGTCGCGAGTAACTTCATCGCCTTCCAGAAGAGGTCAGAGTTCAAGGCACTAGAGGGAGACAATCTGAAATATGTGAACGAGCAACGCTGGCCTCCAGTCAGCTACTTGGAAGCCCTGGAGAAGCACAAAGTGAAATTTGGCCAGAAGGAAGACAAGTCGTGTAAGGTTCAGTGAAATACAACAGAGGGTAGGGTTGTCAAAAAGCACACTAGATGATAATTATACCAACATCAAGCAAGTGAGATCTTGACTTTTAAGCTAATCCAGTTTTTGTTTCCCCCCCCCTTTTTTTTAAAGGATGAATTTACACTGTCAACATATTGAACATTACAGGTATAGAAAATTACAGGTATAAATCAGAAAAACAATTGTATGTGTGTGTGATCACTTACGATTTAGCACACTGGGCAAGTTTTACTGGGGTTTTCTTTCATGCCTGCAACATTGGCTGCCTTTTGTATACACTCAAATACAGATGCAGTTTAATGGTAAACGTTTAATCACAACACTAGAAAATTTTCCGCACCTGTAGTTCTCGAAAACTGCCAGATGAATTTTCATGGTACAATACAAATGTGTAAGATAAACATGTATTATTTCTACAGTGCATTGTCTATGGACTCTATGGTCCAGACAACCATTGTGGGAATTGTTTTTGTTATAAATATTTGGGCATTAGCTGGACACAGACATCGTTTAATTGTTTCATAATGACCTAGCAGTTTTAATGACTGAGTTGATAAAATTGTTATATTGGCCAGTGGTATGTGTAATATATTTTTAACCCTCGGAGAAGCGGGCCCTTTTGTATAACGTGTGTCCTCCAGGTGGAGGATTTTATCACCACTCAGTCTTGTAGGTCAATGAGCCCCTCCTGCAAACCCAAAGCAATTTTAATCCCCACTGGGCTTTTGTCTGGGCCAGCAGTGTGTGTTATTTACGACCTGTTTTAGCTCTAGGCGGCACAGGGTTGACAAAAAGAGATAATAGCACAAGGAGTTGGCTCACTAAGATATCCAGTTACAATTCCCAAGGACATTGCTGTCCCTTGGGACTGCTGTCATTCATTACTCCTTACTCGGCAGTGGTTATAGCCTGGCCAATGGGAGTCTATAGGCTTGTGGTGTATACAAGGGGTGAGGATTACAGAAAATCGTGGCTTTTTTGGCCCATTGAAAAAATGACCATATTTGGAATATGTGGAGAATTTTTTCACCACTTTGCTTCCCTGAGGGTTAAACAATGTGTAATAGTGTGCCGTTTTAATGGCAAATCATTCATTCCAAGGTCCAATAAGCCAAGGTTTTTATCATGTAATATTGACCAGCTAGTAAACTACACAAAGTCTTTATCATGTTATAATGACCAGTTAGTAAATTACATGAGGTCTTTATCATGTTATAATGACCAGTTAGTAAACTACACAAGGCCTTTATCATGTTATAATGACCAGTTAGTAAACTACACAAGGTCTTTATCATGTTATCATGAAATCCATACAAATTTGATGAAATTAACACTCCTTTTTAATTAAGGATATGTAGAGAACGGAGCCGACATTTGGGCAATGGCAGTCATATATATGCATGTATATATTTATTTGTATTTTTTTTTTAATAAAAAGTATTTTGAGTTAAAACTTGCCATTATAAAGTAAACAAATATAACCCATTCTTTCTTTGTGCATTATTTTAAAGAAGGAATTTATATTGTCAATGTTATGCTCATTTAAATAAAATATTTTGAACAAATTTTGTAGTTTTGCTGTTTCATTTCACAAGAAGAGACGATAGAAAATGGGAGTTAATAGAATACCAATTTTATAATAACGGATAAGTTAGTGAAATAGTGAATTAAATACAAGTATGTGATTTCTCAGTATTTTTCCTTATTTCAGGATTTTCTCAAAACCCCTTTGAGCCTTCAAAATTTAATTGAAAGAAGTAAAGCAATCACTAGAAGGGAGAAAGAAATGAAACACATTGTTTCCAATCCTGTAGTGCTGTCTTGCTGGTGGTACACATAATCTCTAAACCTCTAGACTTGTGGACAAGTCGTTAAATGTTTGTCGAGGTGATAGCGATCCCGACTCCGCAAATCTCACGACACTGGCGAGAGCAGCCTTCGATCGCGGAGAGCCGAGTCACCGTTATTACGCTATCACCAAAACTCAACTATCACCGCGACGAACATTTAGCGACTTGTCCACAAGTAAACCTCCTGAATAGACCTTATGCATTGACGTCATCACGCCGCCATCTTAGAGGTAAAACGATGATGAAACAATGGAAAAAGCACATTTTGTACGCGCGGCGCAGAGAATGAGCCAATGAGCAATCTTCTTTTGACCTCTAGACGAGGGCGCCCTACTCAAATGACGTCATGTGCATAAGGTCTATTGTAATATCTAAGAGGTTCCGGGTCTTGTAGAATAACGGGGCCAAAGTGACGCGAGGCATTTTTCCAGAAATGATTACATCCGTTAAATCTTATCCCTGACACAATCATGAACATTTAAAAGCAGAATCATCTGTGACGAAAATTGTGCGAAACTCCCCTTTTTCAGATGAAAAGTGAGCACTTCTGTAAGTGTGGTCTTTCACAAGTTATTATCATTTGTCTTCGTATTATTATAGGATGAGAATCACTGTAATATTTTCGATAACTCGACTGTCATATTACCCCCCTGTCTTTATCACCATCTGTGACGTCAGGTGTTCAGGCTTAGTAAGGCCTAACAACATTTTTTGTTGGATTGCCCTTTTCCGACCGACCGTAAAAGTAGCAAAATCTCGGTCGCGGTTTTTTGTTTTTTTTTTGTTGTTTTGGTGGTTGATTTCACGAATATTTATGCTTACAAAATGGTAAATACGGCTGCCCTTTGTTTAAAATATAGATGACAGACACACTTTATGTTTATATTTCAAAGTGCAAACATATCAACTTCACTCTGAAATATTTATGCAGAGTGTTTTTTTGGCATTCTTTGACATCTAAAAAAATAATAATAATAAATCGACCGACCGACTCAAGAAAAAAATCGGGTGAAAGGGCAATCCAACAATTTTTTTAGGTCTAATGTCAGTCACACTGGGTGGTACATGGATTATTCATCTCCTTTTGACCAACAGAGGGCGTGGTTGAGTTCAGTGCTTTCTTTTTTTGTCACAGTAATACCTATGGTTAGATTGTAAAGGGTAATCGCCGAGACCTCGATTAATTAACGTCATCACCTTTGAACATGATTGATCTACATCGATGAGGTCAAGCGAGGTCACGGCTTCAGATTCCCTTTAGAGTACACAACCCTTTGTTCGACCCCTGATAATCTCTTTGAAAAAAAGTAAACAGTGACACCTTTTTTGCCGCACTTGAAAAAGGGGCCACTAAACAATAATTGTAAAAACATTAAAGAAAATCAAAATGTGTATTATATTAAATGAATAATAACAATAATCATAAACAAATGCTAGTTCAGCCCAGTGTGATGTGTGGTTTTAAATCCCTCTGCCCCGTGCTGTTGACTAAAAAATGTTTCCAGTCTGAAATAATTAAGTAAATAAAATTTTGTATCGACAATGGCAACCATATCAAACACATCTCTGCAGTTTTGTTGAAAATTCTGACACATAAAAGTTAAACTGTAGGTGATTGCATAACGATTTTGTGCGTCTTAAATCTCTTCATTTATACCCAAATTTCACCACGCAATCTATTGTTGTTCAATGGGCTAAAGCGAAGACACATTCCAGCTTGCGGTGGGTCGTGCATTCTCTCTGCTCAGGCCAACATGGATGGAGTCGAGTCGGCACAGACACAGATTCAACACTTCAAGAAATTACTCTAGATGTCTCCTCAAAGGTAAAAGATGGTTTTCCTTTGAATTAATTCATTTCACTCCAAGAGTAACCACCTTTTCACTCGTCTCAACACGATAAAAATTAGTATCTTATTATTTTACACAAACAAGTGTATGTTGTGTTTTGTCATAAGGACTGCAAATGGCAGCCGAATTCATCATCTTATACAAAGTATCCTGGTTTTGTATACTTTATATTACTGTATACTTCCTAGTTGAGAGTCAAATAAAAGGGGTACGGTGTAAACATGTTGCCCAATTGTGACCTGAGGGCCGTTGACTTCCAACTTGAAGTAATTTGGATGACCTTATAGACCCTGCAAAATGGTCGTATTTGCAAAGAGGTGTAGAAGCAAATTTGTTCAACATTGGTGATTGGACATTTTGAAATTATTACACAATTGTACATAGGTCGAGGAGTTTATTTAGTTTGATGGAAAATAACTCGACCGTCCTTGGGACAAGTCATGTCAAACTGAGGGTAGACATTGGGAAGTCAATGAATTGATGTTTCTTTTTTGATGCGATAGAAAAAAATTAAGCCGTGAGACTTGTAAGAATTTTTTTTTAATATTTAAACAGTATTTGCAATGTATGTTATTGGAATTAATATTTAACGGGGTATTAACCCTATTGTCAGAGGACGTGTACAGCCGAGAGGGGGCGCCCTCATGTGATCCTACAATACCGCTTCTCAGTGCAAGCTACCTTGGAAACACGGGAGACCTTCGATAGGTAGTGCCCTTTAACCCTTTAGTCCCGAACCGCCCGAGTTTGCCGAAATTTGTTAATTTTTCAAGACTCTAAGTAAATTACTAGAATCTTGGTTTAAAATATTTTAAAAGATACACAAGGCTTGTTATTTATGTACAATGTTTGTCCGTTTCGTTAATATTGTCATTGATTAACATAATGTTTCAATTTCGGAGGATATAAATTTCAAGGGAACATTAAGTGCCCCCCCCCCCCGTAACGACTACCGCTAAATTTTATGGAGGTTATTTTTTCATAAGGTTGAAACGAACAAAATAGTTTTGAATGCTGTTACCTGGCGTCAACTGCTCATACTGAACCATTTAGCGAAGTGATCACCATTAGCGTTAAAATGTTTACAATTTAACTTCCATCTGTAAAGGGCAAACATGTAAAAATGATATATAGGCCCTATAAACGATTGCCATTGTCTCGAACAACGCGTACCAATGACTATTTAGTTTTATTTGGATGTTACTTTTTTCCCCTCTCCAAACAAAAGCTGGTGAGAGTTTTCTCTTACAGCATGTTACGGTGTATCGTTTTGGGCGGCTGAGTGGTCCAGTGGCTAAAAAGGTTAAGGAAGCAAATTTCCAAAGAGGATGTCTATAGCCTGGCGACACAGAACAGCAAAGGGACGATTAGATATACAACTATGCAAAGTAAGTGTTCCCTTCGGAGATTTGAAAGATCAGGCGTTTTGAAAATAATGAGAACAGAACAAAACATTACAGAAAAGCTTTATGGCAAACACATACTAAGGCACGATGCGCAAAAGGGGACTGGTGAATTTAATCTAATTATTAATGCAATTTAATTCTATGAAATTAAAAATACTTGTTTCTGGTCTTTGGATCAAGTCGGAGCTCTGAGAACCAGAAGCATCTCGACATGAATAAGTATACGTCAAGTATTTGGAGACTTATGGTAAGAAGATACTTTTTATGCCAAAGATTCTGCATGGAAATATACGTTGATTTAAATTGCAACATTTTAGTTGGTAAGATTACCAAGGAAGGGTTCAGTCTTTCAAATGCTGTGTGCATGAATACCTTCTTCTTTACATAAATCAGTGTTTCCTTTATACCGTGTTTCCTAATAGGACCCCAATGGAAATAAGTCTAAGTTATTGGCTTTTGGGGCCTATCCTTGGATAATTTTGTGCAGTATTTCTTTCTTGTGATCGTTTTTTGATTAATCCTTTTTCATTGCTTTTTACTCCTGTTGTTGTGTATGTATTTGTGCCATGTTCTTGCTGTATTTTTATCCGATTAAATTCAATCAATCAATTATACCATCTTTGTTTTCTTTTATACTTGTCTAGCACCATTGGGTTGCAGTGAAACATTGATTAGCCAATCAAAGCTCTTCTTTTAATTAAGAGCCTTTGTTCTGATTCTAATTTTCATTCTGTTCATTGACATCGTCAATGTCCATTGGGCTATTGTTCACATTGGCCCCTTATATTAAAAATAAACGTTTTAATGAAAGTTCACTTTACTAATCACTTTTGTAACTAGTATTACAGGGGTATTTATTAATTATGCTTGACTGACCTTTCAGTCGTAATAATTGTTATAATTGCAAATCCATCTTAATTATGCTATCATCGTTAAAATATTTTATTAAATGAAATGTAACCCCCCCCCCCCCCATCGATGCACGTGCCTCTCCCCTTGGATGCCCCCGCTTGATTTGAAATCTGAAAATTGAGTTTAAATTACCAGAAAAAATGTGATATTTAAAAAAAAAATGATGTAGTAAGTTCAATGCTTTTTACTATTTTACACGCGTACAGTGTATTTGTTTTGAACTCAATGTCACAATTTTCTCAAATTTTTCCCAACCTCCATTTCTAAAAGAACTGTACATCGCGGCTTTAAAGTTGACACAGAGAGAAGCTTTTACATCTACAAACAAACTTTAAGCTTTTGATCATTGAGTGCGTTCCTGTCCTATGATTTTTGTTATATGCTACTAGCACTAATAAGCTTCCGTACCTTTTAAAGGACCGTCCTATTAAACAAATACGGAAGCCCATTAGTGCCAGCAAAAACCAATTTCGAATCCAATATTACGGCTTTACAATCTGTTTTTCGAAATGTATCTTTTGTTGGCGCTAATGGGTTTTGAGAAAATATGTGGATGTGTTTAAACATAGATAATGTTGAAAGCCAGTGATAATGTTTTTCTTGGTCAGATTCTCATAAATTGATTGATTAAACACGGCTTGATGTATAATTTTACATTTCCCTCTACAACCTCCCGATTGCAATGTTAATGTACGATCAAGTTCTTGATCCTATACGGTAGTTACTGCGGTTTGCTGTACGGGGATGGACAGCAGTAACAAAGCAATCGAAATGAATTGTGCTCTTATAACTGTCTCTCATTTCATTTGTTAAGTATTATAGATAACGAATTCCTAGTTTCAGAGATACATTATCATTGAATTCCGGGTTTCCAAGATACCTTATCATAGAATTCCGAGTTTCTGGGAAACCTTATCATTGAATTCCGAGTTTCAGAGATACCTTATTATTGAATTACGTGTTTCCTCCGCGCGTTTCTTGAATAGATTATCAAAGTAGCTATGTAGCGTGAAGACAATTCAAGCTTCCGTAGACGAATCTGTGTTAAGGTTTTTCAGCTTTTTCTGATGTGCCTTTATTGTCTTTAATGTCTTACTTCTAATTTTAGAGCCAAGAGTTTAAAAGACTGTTGAGTACAACAATTTTCCCGGCGTCTCATCTCTGTGAACCGGCGGTTCGAATCCTGCCTTGAGCCCGAGCCTCGTTGTTTTTCCTTCGACATCTTAAACATCTTCTTTTTTTATCATTTTATACACAGCTACACAGTAGGTTTATTATAGTTGAATAGGATTATAGCACATCAAAGTTTCCTGTAGACCTCATGCACGTGATGTCATTTGAGTAGGGCGCCCTCTTAAAACATTTTAATGCTATGGGTAAATGGCACTTTTGCTAAATTTAGTTTTATTTTCCTGCCCCAGGCAAGAAGATTCAGGAGCTGTTTTAAATTGTATTGTCCCACCATTTAAAGAATATTTCATAGTAAAACTACTTACTCTTAACTTTAACTCTTTTTGTTTATTTATTCCAAGTTGTTGCTGGGTCCAACAGTGGGCATCCTTAAAACCCTCGGAGCAGCGGGCCCTTCTGTATAACGCGCGTCCTCCAGGTGGAGGATTTTTCACCACTCAGTTTTGTAGGTCAATGACCCCCTCCTGCAAGCCCAAAGCAATTTTAATCTCCACAGGGCTTTTGTCTGGGCCAGCAGTGTGTGTTATTTACGACCTGTTTTAGCTCTGGGCGGCACTGGGTTGACACAAAGAGATAATGGCACAAGGAGTTGGCTCACTAAGATATCAAGTTACAATTCCCAAGGGCATAGCTGTCCCTTGGGACTGCTGTCATTCAATAATTCTTACTCGGCAGTGGTTATAGCCTGGCCAATGGGAGTCTACAGGCTTGTAGTGTATACAAGGGGTGTCAAATACAAAAAATCGTGGCTTTTTTTGGCCAATTGAAAAAAGAATTATGACCATATTTGGAATATGTGGAGAATTTTTTCACCACGTTGCTTTCCCGAGGGTTTAAGGGCAGGTTGTGATGGTTCTCCTCGCACATATCTTGTTAACATTATGTCTTCAAGTCCAGTTCCAGATTCCCTCGGGGAAACTACAAATGTTGTGAGCAAAGGGGGTGGAATACCTCAATGAGATTAATTACAAGCAAAATATGTTTGCTATAAGAAGATGAAACATAGTGATTTAAGAAGTAAGTTATTCATTTACAAATTTCCCGGAGATTTCAATTTCTCTAAAACCGCTCCGCACACAGCAATCTAACCAGAGATGACCTATGACCTTGTAATCCAATGTTATATCTCATTGTTGAGGTCGATATTGTCGTATCAAGATTTTCAGCTCGCTGTTTGTAACGCTAAACCCCCCCTTCTCATCATAGGAAAAATGTGTCCGATCAAGACTTCCAGTCATCTTTTGTTCTCCTAAAAATAAAGATGTCTGTCTGCGTTCCCATCCCTCGAGTTATTTATAGGTCCCTAAACTCGATCAGTTTATATCGTCACTAATTAACCATAGGCCTATGTCATTTTGGTTTACAGTGTTTTATCATTTTCGTTTATTTAAACATCAAAGTTATAAATTATTGTAAAAGATGGATGAAGTCTTTTTTAAAGACATGAATCAACTAAATTACATCAGTCAACTAATTGAAATCAATCAACTTTTAGTAAACTTAAACAAACTAAAACAAGTGCAAGAAGGAAACTGAATGGAAGCGTCAGGTGGGGCAAAGTGCAACACGGATACAAGTTATTTGTACAAGAAAAGTGCACTGTCTTATTTTAGTTTGTTTAAGTTTAATTGGTTGATTGATGGAATTTAATTTTTCTGTAAAAAAGACTTCATCCATCCTAAGCCTTAAGCATAATGTTTGTCTGCAGGAAAATGTAGCAAGCATGGCACGTGATAATGTTTGCAAAACCATCTAAATGAAACAAAGTTCAAATATTTAAAGAAAACTAAAACTTGTTTTTAAAGATATCGCGTGACAAATCATACACAATTTCGTACGTAAATTATTCATTTTTTGTATGGTTTTTATATACTCTGTTGGTTAGCTTTCCCCCGTATGTTTTTGTGTCCCGTTTTACTTTAATTTTTATTTTGGTAAATTTCAGGTATACATGTGTTTTGATTTGAATTAACTGTACATTTTTTGTTTGTTTATTTGTTATTCAAATTAGGTTTTATGTTGAAAGATATGACGTTGTATGTTTTATAGTTGTGTTGTTTCATTTGATGTTTCTTGTGACGAATACAAGTTTTGTTTATTACATTTTCTTAAAATGAATTCCCTAACTTGCTAATACTCTTACTACAATGTTTTTTTGTTTTTATTTGTTTATTTTAATATCCTTGTTTTTCTTTTGTATTGTTTTGCCAGTGAAGAAGTGTAGTTTAAAAAAAACATTAATAATAATGATAATAATAAAAAATAGTGTCAAATATTTCTTATTTTTGATCGTGTTTTGTATGCTTTTATTGAAGGTCGCCCTTTACGGTGTGAAGCGACACTGTTATAAGCCTAGAAAATGAATAGTCTTTATACAATTGTGTTTAAAATCCGATTCAAAATTCTAACCCGACGGCGATTTCTATTGTTATTAGCGTAAAAACGACGTTGAAGCATTTCAAAAAAAATGGATCGTTTTATAGATTAAGATGCAATTAGTGTTATCATGGGAAATATAGGCCCTTTTTATTGGGTGAAAACATTGTCTTCTTATAGACCGTGTCAAGTCTCGCGCGTATCCCGGTTCCGGGACCATTGTGGGCGCAACCATTATGGAGTTTTACTTGGGCGGGATTTTGTTTTGTCAAATCATTAAGTTCGACGTAGTTTATGACCATGAACATTTTATAAGTTGTTGGGGATGTAACACTAAGTGATAAACAACATGAAAGTGAAATGAATTCAACAAAATATGGGAGATACAGACCCTTTTAATTGAGTGCAAACATTATATTCTTATAGACTTGTGTAAGTCCCGCACGTATTCCCACTTCCGGGGCCATTGTAGGCCCAACCATATGGAGTTTTACTTGCTGGGCGGAATATTGTTTTGTCAATCATTTTAGTTTGACGTAGTTTATGACCATGAAAATTGTTCATGTTGTTTGGAATGTAATACTGAGTGATAAACAATTTGAAAGTGAAATCAATTCAACAAAATAGCGAAGAAAATACGACCACAATGGCGTTGTCGCCACGCCCACTTTGAGGCTCCCTCTACGTCTGCAGCGTACATTTAATATCAAGTCTCCAACTGAGTGACATTCACTACTAACGCTTCAGCTCGAACACTAAGCATTAAAAGTTGAGACGAGACACGTTACGAGTCGGAGGTGAGTAATACTTGTAGTTGTACATTTTGCAATGGATGCAAAAATTAGTTGGAGTCTGGATGCAAATGTTAGCAGTTTCGGGGGCGAGGTACGGCGTAACGTTTTACTCGATGTTGTGAGTACAATCATCGCTTGTCTCGCAGTGCTCGGTAATAGCATGGTAATCACTGTCATGGTGATCAGACAACGTTCCTTTAACTCGTTCACAAACCGCCTCATCCTCCATCAATCCGTTATAGATACCATCGCCGGGGTTGTCTTCTTCTTCCACAAGGTCATCAGACCGGTCAACGTTACGGTGTCTCTGCAGGGCAACATCTACGATGAACTGGTGTGTCGCTTCATAGCCTCGGACTACCTTCTGTGGATGGTCAATGTGACGTCAACCTACAATCTGGTCATTATATCGCTGGAGCGACTCATAGCAACGTGCTACCCGGTGAAGTATCGCAACAACTGGTCCAGTGGTATGCTGAAGTATGCCATTGGGGCTTCCTGGGGTATAGGGTTCGTCTATGCTGCCCACATGCTTATTGTTTATGAGCCTGATAACGGACATTGTCACACCGTAAACATGCAGCTTGGACTTCAGGTACTTCTTGGCGCAACTGTTGTAGGAATCGAGTACTTCATTCCCATTGTCATCTTGGTCGTGTCCTATACCAAGATCTTGATCATGCTGAACAAGAAGCTTGTGGAACCGGTAAATGCCAGTCAGCACACACTGACCAAAGCAAAGAAGAATGTCCTCATGACAGTCCTACTCTCCGGTATCATGTTCGTGATCTGCTGGACACCAACTGAATACGACTACATGAAAGAGCTCTTCTTCCCTGAGTTGTGGAACAAGACCGTGTACATCGCCCTGACTGGGTTGTTGGCCTGCAATATGTTTATCAACCCTATCATTTACTGTCTAAACTACACCCACTTCCGTTGTCAGTTGAGTATTCTCGTGAATAAGGGTTGTAGATCTAATCAAGTAGAACATCATCCGTCAATTCGGCCAGTATCAAGTGACGCTCTGCAACAAAGTTCACAGACTCGACAGTAGGCTTAGACATCTGAGGCGAAATATTTATATGAAAAAATCTTGTTCAGCGTCCTTCGAAAAAATGGAAGGAGGAGGGCCTTTTTTTCTTTTTTAAATGGACGTCCGAGACATTTTTCAAGACAACCGGCCGGGCTATTTTTTAAGATGATTTGATTTGATTTGAAATGGTTTATTGGAAATAAAGACCATCGCAGCCAAAGAACACAAAGAATACCCAACAAGAATACAACAATGGTTGACAGCTTTTTTTCTGTGCGTTTTGTCGGTGTGCTATTAAAAGTCTTTAAAAAACGATCTCATTTATTAAAAAACTTAAAAAGAAATCGTCAGAGATCGTTAAAATTTATCCTTAAAAAAGAAGAAAAAAAGGGAGGCCTCTAAAAAGGAAGCGGGTGTGGACGTTAAACATGTTTGTGTTTTTTGTTGGCCTTATACCGTTGGTTACACCTTAAACGAACATTACAGAATTGGTTTTTGCTAACAAAACAGTTGCTGGCAGTGTAACACTTTATGTAATCCACCATATACATAAACTGACAAACCTGTAGAAGTTTGAGATCGATCGGCCATCTGGGTCACGCGAAAATAGTGAAAAACCGATTACACATTTGCATGAAATCATATAGATCCAACAAATGAATAACACGCTCACTGAGCGATAAACTCCAATCGGAAAATTAGTTTATTCATTTCTCATCAAATATGGCGCTTCAGACAGAAATATTTCAAGGTATGTTTTCTACTATCATCAACATTAGACCGTGTAAGTTTTATGTAAATCTGTGATCAAAAAGTATATTTTACAAGTTTTGTTCTTACCAATTCTGTAATGTTCCTTTAAGGTGACTTCATTTTGAAAGAAAGTGTAGATCTAAGAAGGACGGGTTTATGTTAAAGTTTCTCCTGGCCAATTTCAACAAACATTTATTCGATTTAACACACGGCTCATTCAATTTAGTTTGGAAAATGAAAGCTCCGTTGCATCAGCATTGAATGAATGAATGAATGAATGAATTTGACATTCAAGAGAATAACTCAATATCGACAGTTACGCAGTCACTGATCAAAACAAAAGATCATTCAAATTCATCAGGTCGCAAAGATCATTCCATTTCGACAAAGCCAACAGTAGGAGGCTAGTTAAGCATTCAATTTTATTGATTGTAAATGAGTTTTATAGTGGAAACTCAACTGAAAAATTGTGAAAATGTAGTCCTGAATTATGACATAGAATGAATAAAACAAACCTGAATGAGAAGAACAAAATCATGTACGCACGAAAACGAAATTGAATGCAATAGTTTGAAAGCTTATAGTTTGAATGAATTAGTGAAACATACGCGTGAAGTTGAATGCGTGATTAAAACTGAATTAATTTTTGCTGAAATTGACCGGGAAAAACCTTAACATGTCATAAAGGAAACACAAAATGTATTTATCTAATAGATTGTATAATTCTTCAAGGTCACAGGTTTGGAAAACCTCAAGTTGGACATCTCAAATTCAGAGCAGTGCGGGGCTGCTTGAGGGCCCTGGACGCTTGGGCTTACATAGCCCTACACACAGACTGCCGATAGTTATTATGTAACACTCGAGTTTTAATCGAAAAGGGATTTATAGGCCTAGATCCGCTCCCTAATTTGATGAAAGACGTATTGTTTTAACTCTATCAAGTAAAAAACTACAAGGGAAACGGATATTA
This sequence comes from Pycnopodia helianthoides, assembly GCA_032158295.1. Classification (NCBI taxonomy): domain Eukaryota; kingdom Metazoa; phylum Echinodermata; class Asteroidea; order Forcipulatida; family Asteriidae; genus Pycnopodia; species Pycnopodia helianthoides. Next base: position 20,645,215 of record CM063251.1, read on the forward strand.
CATAATATTTAGTTGAACAAAGACAAATTTGACTACAGAGCGGGATTTGGATCTGCGACCTCTAGGCCGGTACATTAATCCCGAGATCACGAGTTCAAATTCCGCTCTAGTAAAATTGTCTTTGTTCAACCCGAAATATTGTTTAACTCTCGTCAAGGAAAGCTAGCTATTACACATTACACGTAGCTTCGTTTGAAAAATGGATTTTCACTAGCTTGCACACTTTAACATTTTACTCACATCTGTCTAATTTTAGCACAATGAATGTAGTCGCAACTGTTATGGCACGGTTTGTTAAAGACTGATGTTATACGATACGGGTAAGTACAGATGGCTTTACATTATCGTCGGCTAAAGCGTTGTTTGCTGTGAAACATGTTTTAATGGTATTGAAACTGAAAAACAACAAGTTTGCTGTAATTAATCTATATATGTTTAATCTAGAGCATTTTGAAACAAATTGAGGATAACGTTAATATAATTTTAATATTGATTGTTCTACCGGCAATGTAGTATAAAGGAAAACTTGTCTATAGAGATTGTTGAAACCTCGGCTTGGGCTCCGGCTGGGGCTTTGGCTCCGGCTTGGGCTCCGGCTCCGGCTCCGGCTCCGGCTGTGGCTCCGGCTTGGGCTCCGGCTCCGGCTTGGGCTCCGGCTGGGGCTCCGGCTGGGGCTCCGGCTCCGGCTTGGGCTCCGGCTTGGGCTCCGGCTCCGGCTCCGGCTGGGGCTTTGGCTCCGGCTTGGGCTCCGGCTCCGGCTGTGGCTCCGGCTTGGGCTCCGGCTCCGGCTGGGGCTCCGGCTTGGGCTCCGGCTGGGGCTCCGTCATCAGTGTTGCAAGGTATTTCAAACACTCAAACGGAGCCCGGAGACTGAGTCTTATAGCCGAGGTTTGAAGGGGAAAAAAAAACTTGAACGCAAGCATTTTCCTCTATACACACTCAGAGGATGTTTGTATAGCCTTTATTTCAACACATGGATACAGGGAAAAGTCATGCTAAGCCCACAGGCTGTAAATGTATGAACGCGATCCTGCATTACCGTTGGTTTCAGATCACAAATTAATCACATCTTACCGTTGCAACGTAAAAGCCTTTTTTTGTATGTACTCATAATTCGCTTTATACACAAGCTACAATCGTGTTTGGGTGCATTGGATTGCTATCTGCTCGAATTTATTAACTGGGTTGGACTTTGACAAACGGTGTGTTAATCTTCAACTTTACTCCGCTTTACTACAGTTGTGGCTGCTGAAGAAATGCAGTATATGAGTTACAAATGCGTACAACCAGGGCTAGAATTTTGCACTTACAGTAATTACTTTTCTCGCATGATGATGGGAGGTCCGTATCAGCATTTGTAAAGTTACCACAGTGATTAGTTTCCTTGACGAATTAGAAATTAGCCTTTATAAATTCCTGGCCTTGTCATTTGTATCTCGTTGAAGTTCGATATTGAGTCATGTGCAATCGTCTCTCTGTATTTCTCAAGACTAACACAAGTGTTTGTTTTCAAAGTTAAGGGCCCGGATGGTATTTTTGTTGTACTTTTAGTGACACGGACGAACGTTTGAAACTGTTTGATTGGAAGCAATGACTAATAATATTCTTTTCTATAATGTGACGGCAGCTGTGTTTATTTCACAAACACAAACTTTTTCATAGACATTTCTATTGTCGATAAACAAACCGCGCTGGTTGTCATGGACTGCCGAATGTTCGCAAAACATTCAATCGTGTTTGCAAATGTTGTGACCAAATTCATTATATCGTGTCGTGGTCAAGTTGTTTAGCGCATCGGACACAAGTTCAAGTGCTGACTCATCAGGGTGTGGTTCGAATCCCGGTCATGACAATTGTGTCCTCGAGCAAGACACTGAACTATACAACTATAATTGCTTTGTCCTTCGGATGGGACATTAAGTCGTAGATCCCGTGTACTAGGATTGGTAGTGCTTGTAAAACGAACCCAGAACACTTATCGTAGAAGAGTTATAGTTGTTTCCGGTTTACACAGCACGCACCATTGTTTACAGGTTTCCTCAGGCTTGCTAGCTACAGTGACAAAGTTCACTAATGAGGCATCTTTGGTTTAATTACCAAAAAATATATATTATAATAATTAAAGGAACATTACAGAATTGGTAAGAAAAAAACTTGTAAAATATACTTTTTGATCACAGATTTACATAAAACTTACACGGTCTAATGATGATGATAGTAGAAAACATCCCTTGAAATATTTCTGTCTGAAATGCCATATTTGATGAGAAATGAATGAACTCATTTTCCGATTGGAGTTTATCGCTCAGTGAGCGTTTTTTTTTTCTTCATTTGTTGAATCTATATGATTTCATGCAAAATGTGCAATCGGTTTTTCACTATTTTCTCGTGATCCAGATGGCCGATCGATCTTAAACTTCTACAGGTTTGTCAGTTTATGTATATGGTGGATTACATAAAGTGCTTACACTGCCAGCATCTGTTTTGTTAGCAAAAAACAATTCTGTAATGTTCCTTTAATAATGATACTAGTAATAAAAGACGAACGTGTAAAAATGTTTAATTGGAAGTAGTAACTAATAATGCGACGGCAGCCCTCCTCCCACACTGCTACAATCCCGGCCAAAATGCTTGGGCCACCCGTTCCTATAACGTTACAATAACCATACAATAACCATTCCCTGTCTCACAAGAAACATTCTCTCCCCCGTCCCCCGTCCCCCCGCTCAATGTTGTCTGGAACGCAGAAGACCGTGCAACAATGTGATTCAATGTTGTCTGGAACGCAGAAGACCGTGCAACAATGTGATTCAATGTTGTCTGGAACGCAGAAGACCGTGCAACAATGTTATTCAACATTGAAAGGGGGCAGGGGGGCCCAACGAGATATGGCCGGGATTGTAGCTGCGTTTGTGTTTATTTCACAGACACAAGTACAGAGAGCCATGGAATAATCCACAATTCTTGGGGATGGAACTTACAATTGCATTGTGTGTGTAATTGTGCATTTCATTCAAACAGCGGTATAGGCTTATATATATTAATTTTGTTTATTATAAAATTTATATATTACTGTCAGGCTTTTTCTCCCCCCCTCGCCCCCCCCCCACCTTCCACCTCTCTCTCTCTCTCTCTCTCTCTCTCTCTCTCTCCTCTCTTCTCTCTCTCTCTCTCTCTCTCTCTCTCTCCTCTCTTCTCTATCTCTCTCCTCTCTCTCT
>CM063251.1:20650932-20700932 GCA_032158295.1 Pycnopodia helianthoides
AATGAAGTCATATTCGAGAAAACGGTACTTTGAAAACCTTTAAACAAATGCAACAGCTGATTTCGGTCGTTGCAATCAAAATTAAGGAAAATGTGCTTACATGCTGAAAACTGGGCATGGTTTTTCACTATTTTCTCCCGACTCATGGATTAGGTCAAAATTTCCACAGGTTTGCTATTTCGTGTATGTGGTTGATCACACAAAACATGAACACTGTCTGCGACTATTTTGTCAGCTCTATCAATCCTGTATGATACCTCTAACATCTTGTGTGTAGTAGCACACGATTACCAACTGACACATTAAATCAGTATTGACTAATCTACAGTTGTTACACTCTGTGACATCTACTACCTTTGACTACCTTTGACCTTTGACTTCTGGTCTTTTAGTGTACCACGTCACCTTGTTACAAACGAGTACCCTTGTGCATTCCAGGGCTGTTCCTGGAAGGCAAGATACTACACTTGTCATTTGAAAAGCAAACACATTTTGTATCATAATCACCACATAAAAGCAACAACTGGAAAAACACCCGAAAACTTCTGAGCTGTTTCCTCTTTCTTCATACGTAAAATTGAAAAAAATATATGTATTTGTTTTCTTCCTTAAGCTGTGTACAAGTTGGGCCTACAGAGAGTACGGGCTCTGTGGCTCTGAGATGTCACATGTTGCATGGTTTAAGCACAACTGATTGTTGAGACACGATCGAAATCTTAAGGGATGTTCGGCTGTGTCCGAATTGCCGGCTACATCTATGGCTATGGCTATGGCTGGATCACTGCCTCATCATGCGTTGAGGTAAATGATGTCCTTAGCAACACCCTTAGCAACAGTCGTAGCTGTAGCTGTAGCTGCCAATTCGGACGCGGCCTTATTAATTTCCCGCCCATTTTCCGCAAATTTATGTAACCCGACTGAGGTTGAAAGTGAAAATCAGTCTGGTTCCAATTTCATTAGTGTATTGTATACATCTAGGAATTTGACAAAATGGATGCAGCTTGTAATTTACCTCCAACTTACAAACTCAAAATATGTTATACTGGTGGAGCAGAGTGAGTCTCTAATCAAATTTGCAATTTAAGTCGGCAGTCAAATTGTAGAGAAGTGAAGAGGCCCAGTCGTATGAGGGCATGGGGAAATACATTACTTCTATGATAGCAAGGGGAAATACATTACTTCTATGATGGCATGGGGAAATACATTACTTCTATGATGGCATGGGGAAATACATTACTTTTATGATGGCATGGGGAAATACATTACTTCTATGATGGCATGGGGAAATACATTACTTCTATGATGGCATGGGGAAATACATTACTTTTATGATGGCATGGGGAAATACATTACTTCTATGATGGCATGGGGAAATACATTACTTCTATGATGGCATGGGGAAATACATTACTTCTACTATGGCATGGGGAAATACATTACTTCTATGATGGCATAAATCCAAATGATACTCACTGACTGCTCTCTAAAACTATCCATCCTAGATAATACACATTAGGAGCGTGGCAGGGGCCATGCTCCCTAGAAAATAGAGAAATACCCAGAGAAAACAGAAGGTGATATTTCCTTGATGAAAGCTAAATGGAAGAGAGGACGGTCCAAAGGTCGCCGACACAAACTTTATGCTTTTAAAGAAAATATGTAAAAAGAAAGTTCATCAACACTGAGGACAAACTTTCTTCGAATCCTTACAGAAGCAAAGCATGTACCAACATCCGGCGAACGCTACAAAAGATTGTTGTTGTTGCTGTCATGTTGTTGTTGTTGTTGTTGTTGTTGTTGTTTGTTGTCGTTGTTTTTGTTTTTGTTTTGTTTTTGTGTTAGTTTTTGTTTTGTCATTGTTGTTTTTAGTTTTGTTTTGTTTTGTTTTGCTTTTGCTTTTGTTTCTTTTTTGTTTTGTTTTGTTTTGTTTGTTTGTGTTTTTTCGTTGTTTGTTCGTTGTTGTTTTTGTGGTTGTGGTTCTTTTTTATTTATTTATTTTTTTTTTTGGGGGGGGGTGTTTTTAAACAACGCATGTCCAACTAATTTATTCCTTTGGGTGAATCAACTTTACTAAGCAATGTACGCAAGTTGAGCAACTTCCCCTCTGTGAGGGACTTCAATATCTATGTATTTATTATTATTTTTTCCCGAACAACACAAGCTCGAAAGGCCACTTCGGAAAAAACGGCAAAAAGAAAAGTCTTTCATCTCCGCACTTCAAACTAAAGGGAAGTCTTAACAGGAAAAAATCCATTAGGTGCGAGTTTATTGACCCTTTCTTCCATAAGCTCGGAAACAATGGAGAGATGGAGGGTGAAGTTTCAGCTTGACTTGCAAAGTGCCCTTGTCGCCAGCACACTCTTTTTGAGTGTATGAGAAAGTGCGGACAGTGGCGGTCTTATTTTTGACATGTGACTGTCAGAGACTTCTTTGAAAAAGAAACTGCATTATTTCTGCTATAAATAGGACTCCTTTCGTTTTAAGAAAAAATTCAATTCATCAGCATTTAAGCAAATCGAAAATATAATTTCCAATTTAATTTCTAGTGTGTTGAGATTGGGTTATCAGATATTTCCCTTCGCATTGCGACCTCTAATTTTTATTTATTTTCTTATTTGTTTTTTTCATTACACATCGAACTGCGCAATCACCAATTACAGGATGGTGATTAGGAAACGTGAAGAAATGTTCAATTTTTTGATGTGGGAGGAAAACCCACGCAATTGGGGGAAACCCATGGAATGAGGTAGGGACTGAAAACCCAATCCACATGCAAGGCTCCAGTCTGATGTGGGCTTCGAACTCGGGTCCACAGAGGTAAAAGGCAGGGAAAGGAACCACTGAACCAACCTGATCCCCCCAAATATGAATTTAGTGGCAGTGGTGGTATATAAAGAATCCCAGAGGGAATAATTCGAATTCTAAAATTATTTGAGAAATTAAATACTAATAGACCGTGGGAGTCTCGCTACGATAAAGGTCACCATTGAGCTTCCGGTCATCCCCTCTGAGCCATCAGCTAAGGGAGATTAACGTTGGTGCAATTTTTCAGATTTTTCATTTCCGTCACATCATTTCTGTTTCAACCCCAAAAATATATTGGTGGAATGATTACATTTGAAACTAAAATTGCAATAAATAAAATTAAAATAAAATCTGGAAACTTATGAAAAAATCGAGAAATATTGCTTGACCTCCAACATCCGGCTGAAAGTGTCAATTTGCGAATTTTTCAAACCGTGTCAACTGCGCTTAAAAACCGAAGTTGGGTAATATTTCAAATCGGGATACTATGGCTTGCGCTAAATTTCGCACTTTTGCCGTGTCGAGTTCAAAGGATTTCCGCTCGGCAAAAATGCGGCAATTGAAACGAATCGGTGACAAACGTCGAATTCAGTAAAAAGTTTGCCGCACTTTATGTGATTCAAAATGGCGGACGCGTGAGAAACTTCTAAAGAGTCAAGTGTCATGATGACAATTCCGACACTCAAATATGAATGGCAAAAAACACAATGATAGCGTTCCCCACCTTAAAGTTTGTCCTTATTATTCACACCGCTGATGAGTGGCGTTCACCGTCTTTTTTTTTAAAGAGAGTCAAACAAAACTGATTAGTTTAATTCTGAATTCTACAAAATTTGTTCCAGGCAAAAAATGGTTTCCATAAGATCCCGGAAAACTCACAGCTATGATACTAACAAGGAGACTCGTTTTACAAAACATTAACATTGCACATTAAACATTACACGTTTCTTTTTTGATTTTGATAATAACATTGTTTGAGGTTAAATTTTCAGAAGCTTTGCGCATGCGTATTCCAAAAGAGCATCGCCCGACTAAGAATTCAAGTCGATTCGACATCGCAAGAGCGCGACGTTTGTCACCACGTCGTGCAATTACCGTGTAGCACGGCAGAGCTTGTGTCGAACTTAAATCAAAAGTTTGCCCTAAACGTCTCTCTTTTGTCGAATTTAGTTCTTAGTTTGCCTAATTATTTGAGTTCGGCATTGCAAAAGCGCGAAGTTTAGCGTACTTTGGTAGTGCTTTGGTACTTGGCGCGAAAACAGACCTTGTGTCTTAAGGATTTTTGCGTGATTGCATATAGTCACCGGGACAACGAAGTCATATAGGCCCTTTTCGAATTCACGGCTTCGGCTCCAAAATCGGCTCGTAACCGGACTTCACTGTACCTGTATACTATACATCGTACAGCATGTACTATATATACAGACCAATTTCCTGACTTTTGCAATCACGGGGGTATATATTTTTGTAATTGTTTCCATTTAATTAATATTTCTGAACTAAAATTACATGTTTAGTTACTGAATTATATTTATCCATATTTTCCTCTGTTAGTTTAGACAAGTACAAGAAGAAACCAGTACACGTAGTTCATAAATTTGGCAAATTTCGTGAAATTGTTTGTATGTATTGTACAACTTCTAAGCCCAATCTACAAATTTGCATATGTGATATTTACGTTGTCATGACGTTGTCAAATTAATTTTTACTAGACATGCAGCATTCCGCACGCTGGTCAACGCGGCAGGTTGAGCAAAAACGTATGTCTTTCTTTTTTCTTCAAAACTGAAACAAAACATACTTAGTGGTACACTAAAGTACTTCAAAATTTGAAAGTGTCTTTGAAATTTAGGAACAAATTTGGTTTTAGAGGAAGTTTTTAGCTGGGAACAAAACGGCCTAAGTGTGGATAGAAAATCCTATCAAGGGTAAATGTTTCTCTAGAAGATTCTAAGTACGGTTTGGAATGCCGCTGTACAGGTGGTCGGGGGGGGTGCGAAGAATCGAATATCTCCCCAGACCGGTGCACTGCTGCTTGACACAATAAGCTCAATTAAATGCAATTAATGATTAGTATTAACTGTTCAGATTGATCATTAAATGCCAATGTGATAGCAAGGCCGCTCCTCAAGTGCCTATTTTATTTATGACAACCGATATTCAAAACTAAATTTAGAACAAACATTGTTTGCGATGTCAAACATTAGGCCTACCAATAGTTGTTAGCTTATAAATGTCCTCCAAAACCATCCCAACGAGCTGCTTGAACTATTCAACACAATAGTTTTAGAGGAAGTTTTTAGTGGGGGACAAAACGGCTTAAGTGAGGATAGAAAATCCTATCAAGGGTAAATGTTTCTCTAGAAGATTCTATGTACGGCTTGGAATGCCGCTGTACAGGTGGTGGTGGTGGTGGTGGTGGGGGGTAGAATCAAATCTCTCCCTAGACCGTCGCACTGCTGCTTGACATAATAAAGTCAATTAAATGCAATTAATGGTTTGTTCAGATTGATAATTAAATGCCTATTTGATAGGGAGGCCGCTCCTCAAGTGCCTATTCTATTGATGACAACCGATATAAAAAACTGAATTGCGAACAAACATTGTTCGTAATGACAAACATTAGGCCTACCAATGTTGTTAGCTAATAAATGTCCTCCGAAACCATCCCAACGATCTGCTTGAACTATTTAACACAATGGTTTTAGAGGAAGTTTTTAGTGGGGGACAAAACGGCCTAAGTGAGGATAGAAAATCCTATCAAGGGTAAATGTTTCTCTAGAAGATTCTATCTACAGCTTGGAATGCCGCTGTACAGGTGGTGGTGGTGGTGGTGGGGAGGTGGGGGTAGAATCGAATCTCACCCCTCACCAGCGCACTGCTGCTTGACACAATAAGCTCAATTAAATGCAATTAATGATTAGTACTGTTCAGATTCATCATTAAATGCAAATCTGATAGAAATGCCGCTCCTCAAGTGCCTAATTTATGACAACCGATATTAATAAAAAAAACTAAATTGAGAACAAAAACATGTTTGCGATGTCAAACATTAGGCCTACCATGTCCTCCAAAACCATTCAAACGAGCTGCTTGAACTATTCAACAAAATGGTCTAAACATCGCCAATACAAACTAAAATACAACGCCAAACGATATCATAGTCAAAACATAAATACTATTATTTGTACGTTGTAATTAAACTAAAATACAATATGTCACAGCGTGATGGTAAAAACAAAGATACTACGTTGTGATAAATCTACAAGATGATAGTTACAATATGCGTTTGAAGATTAAGACAACGGGCTGTCACAACTTTAACAGTAGGCTACTTTTGTGTGCAAAACCAAAATACAACGACAAGACAACATACAGCCGAAACTTAAATATTACGTTTTAATGTTACCAAAATACATTGTGTAGACAACGTGACTGTCACAACTTAAATGCTACGTTTTATAACACCAAAATATAACGTCAAGACAACGTGACCGCCGCGATTTAAATATGACGTTTTGATAAAACCAAAATACAATGTGCAGACAACGTGCTCTTCACAACATAATTGCTACGTTTTAATGTTACCAAAAAACAACGTGTAAACAACGTTACTGCCACAACTTAAATGCTACGTTATAATAATACTAAAATACAACGTCAAGACAACGTGACCGCCGCGATTTAATTATAACGTTTTGATAAAACAAAAATGCAACGTGCAGACAACGTGCTAGTCACAACATAATTGCTACATTTTAATGTTACCAAATTACAACGTGTAGACAACGTGACTGCCACAACTTAAATGCTACGTTATAATAATACCAAAATACAACGTCAAGACAACGTGACCGCCGCGAATTAATTGTGACGTTTTGATAAAACCACAATGCAACGTGCAGACAACGTGCTTGTCGCAACAAAATTACTACGTTTTGTTGAGACCAAAATATGACTTATCGACAACGTTGTTGCCTTAACTTAAATACCACGTTGTAATAATACCAAAATACAATGTTGTGAACACGTTAGGTATAAAACCTTTCGGTAACGTTGCATAGATTACCAACATGCAACCAATGTACAACATTGGTTGAAGATCATGTTAAGTTCTGACGTTCTTGCAACGTAGTCAAAACGTTGTCATCCCATCGACCAAATTGCCACCTTATCACAACGTTGTGCAACGTTGTAACAACGTATTGTGTTAGCTGGGCAAGTTCTTTTTTATTAATTTTTTCACAGTACACGCTGTGGCTGCTATTCGAGGTGCCAGGAAGTCTTAAACAGTCTATTGCAAGAATCTGTAAAGGTGAAACAAAATTGCAAATAAATCAAACATTAAGCAAAACGCTCGAATCGAGTAAATTGAATAAGTTTGTTTGTTTCATTATTTTTATTTTTGGAATCTTGAACAATATTTATAAAGGCACCGACTACGACTGATTGTTGATTAAATAATGTCAAGGACTGTAACAATTACAAATTACAAGCATGAGAGGAAAGCAGTAAGTGATTTAAAAAAAATTAAAAATGGTCTGATTCATGGGCATCGCAGTATCTCGCGGTCATTCTCTAAGCAAACATCCTAGACCTTTCTGTTATTTTGTGGTATATATATTTTTTTTTTTGATGGTGCTACTGCAACCACTGTTGTTATTGGTGATGTTGGGCCTTGGAACTGCAGGCGCACGACCCGGTGCACCGCGGTGGCAGGGCGTGGGCATCTGAACTCCCAAAGTCGGGCAAAACGGTGGGGGAAATGGGGTCCTAACAAGAAGATTAACAAAACGAAAAGAGAAAGCAAAAACAAAAACAAAAAAACTTGTTATCTTATAATAATAAATTGACACTTCTGTTTCTAAATGTAAACACACTTTTGGGCAAATCGACCCCTTTTCCATTTCACTTACTGAACTCAAAACATTGCTTAAAACTCACCTTGTCCAGACTTATTTTGCATAGGCTATTTATTTCATTCTAATTCCTTTTGTATTGCTGATTCTTGTATTATTAATTTGTTGTTGTGATACCCTTTTTGTGTAAGACCGCTGTATAATTGCTTTGATTGTTACATTAAATATGCCCCCCTTAAGCCCGGTTCATAGTTCCTGCGAATGCGAATGCGAAGCGAATATTGACGTCACAACTTTGTTTTCGCTGCGAATAATTCGCAAGAGAACTGCTGCGAATCATTCGTTGCGAATTTGTGACGTCAATATTCGCTTCGCATTCGCATTCGCAGGAAGTATGAACCGGGCTTTAGCCAAATAGTCCCCATACGCCCATGTTATGAACCCATGTAACTCATGTGACCATGTTTGTGAAAACGACTACAGAGCCATGAACTTCCTGCAGGCATAACTTGTACACCACCCAATATTATAAGAAATCTTACAACCTTGTGGCGATTCTGTATCAAATTCAGATTTGAAGTTGAAGAGGGGTGAAGCTCAAAATAAGAAACCGTTCAGCTTTTACAAACGCTTGAATTTATGTTGAAATTACGGTAGAAAAAGGTTTGCCATCCCATATCAACAGTGTAGTATTTTTCCCCCAGGAAAAACAAATTGATAAGGTAAACAAGAAACGTTATTAAAGGACAATTATATAAATTGATAATAACAGAGTGTGATATTCTACGAGCAATAAGCTGACGACCGTGTATGTATAGGGGCTGCATCACTCGCCAGGCAAACCCGTTTTTGGCACCAGAAGGAAATCTCCAATTTGCTTTTTCCTGTAATTGCTTTTTCATGTCAATTAACACTAAATCCACTGCCTCCCCGTCGCTGCTGTCGAGTTAGAGGGGGAAAAATCAGTTCCCTTAATCTATATGACATGGGATGGGATTAAGAGTCGAGGAGTCATTTCGTAAATTTGTTGAAAGGGTGAAAATAATCAGTGTTTCTTGCAATTGGCTAATCGGTCGTCATGAATGACTGAGCCATAGTGTGTGATGTTGTTAGTGTCATTATATCGTACATGGGAGTGTTTGTATACAATTTGCATAGAGTACGGTGTTGGTTATTAGTGCGGGTGTGGGAAAAAATCTCCAAACAACAATGAATATTCATGATATGTTTACCTTCCACATTTACCCACGTCACTCCAGCTAGATAGGCCTCCATTGCCATTGGTACAATTACTAGTTTTGGGATTTGGATCGGAAAGTTTGGACACCTTTTATTTCCATGCCATCCGCGCTAATCATGCGCGGATTCAGGGGGGCCGCGGGGGCACGTGCCCCCCCCCCACCCCCCACCCCCACGGTAAAATTTGACCCCAAAAAAGAAGAAAGAAAAGAAAAGAGAGAGCGAAGGGGAGCGACAGAAGCGAGAGGGAAGGGTAAAGCAACATCTACATCTACATCTACATCTACGGGGGTTCTCATCAAAGCCTGTTCAGCATCTAGATGAGGGAACGGTGTGTGGTGCTTCCAGTAGTGGACACTAACAATGTGCTCTCGCGCTTTTATTATCTAATGTGCAATTTTGATTGGTGCAAGTAAAAAAAAAATAAACAAAAAAATATATATAAAAAATGCGTTTGCCTATTTAGTTGGCATTGATGCAATAACAAATAATTGCTATAGTGTGACCTTAATCATGTAGGTTCATGATTTACTCTGCCCTTGGTGTATCACTTATTGGGAGCTGTAGCAACCCTAATTGTGCGGGGTTCTTCCATACTGTGCCTTGGTGTCAAATTGAAAACGTTAGTGCACCGCAGTTTTAATTGAATCATACGGAGTTAATGTTATGTTGCAGTTACGTTTAAAATAGTTCCCCTTATTATTTTGTTCCCCTGATTTATTGGTAATGACCTGGAGAAATAAATGGTTTGTTTTTTTTGTAATCTACTGTTGATGAACTTGATATCAGGGCCAAAATGACTCGTCAAATATTACTGGCTGAAATATCACAGTTTAACGTCCCAGAATAATAGAATTGTGTTTCTGTCAAAACAAGCAATTTTTGTGAATGTGCACAAAAAATCCCGTACAAAAATAGGCGCACTTAAAAATAGTTCCTTGAAAAATTGACCACCGGACTTTTGGGGTACCAGTGCTGTATATTGGGTATTTGAGGTTGTTTGTTCGAAAAACAGAAATACAAAATCAAGAGAACGGTCATGCTTCTGATATGTAAATGCTCGTTTCAAGAGGGGATCCAAGTCTATTTAGTTTTGTGATGCACTCATTTTCCAATAGAGTCCTCATAAAAGTGAGGAAAAAATAACAAGTCTCTAACCTCCGTTAAAATGGCGTAAAATGTCATTTTATTCTATAACTTTCAGAGCAAAATTTGAAACATGACGTCATAGGACATCAAAAAACAAATCAATACATTCAAAAAAGGAACATTTTTGCGCAAGTAAAAAGTTAAATTTCAATGCCGATCTGATTGATCATCATCAAATTCAAGAATGAACTAATAGTTAACAGTGTTCAAAATTGTACAGACCATAATTTGAAATTATTTGACGTCAAAGACCTTTTTGAAAACAAAAATAATAATTAAAATAAAATCATGCTCTTTTCATTCAATCATGATGTGACCATCAGTGTCCGCCCCCACCCCACACAAAAAAATAATAAAATAAAAAAAAGAATAACAGTGCATTCTTAATCAAGTTAGTGTTGGCAGGAACCAAATTGTACAGACCATAATTTGAAATTATTTGACGTCAAAGACCTTTTTGAAAACAAAAATAATAATTAAAATAAAATCATGCTCTTTTCATTCAATCATGATGTGACCATCAGTGTCCGCCCACACCCCACACAAAAAAATAATAAAATAAAAAAAAAGAATAACAGTCAAGTTAGTGTTGGCAGGAACGCATTTTCTGACTCAATTATTGTTAATATTATTTCGTGACAATGTTTGAGTCACGATTCCTTGGTTCATCTCTGGTTTCCCTGATCAGGGATTTATCAATGCCTGAGTTTACAGCGGAGCAGCTAGGGAGACAATTTGTGAGAATTGTGCATTTTGATTGTACATACAACTAGGCACACTCATAGTAAGCAATGAGAATGATAGTCTGTTATAAGGCCATCGCAGACTTTGTCCTTTGAAAACAATATTGGTAGATTAAAACCCCACGATGCCATGCCATGTTAGAAAAACACGAGTGCCATGGGATACTGCATGCAGCGTGCAGTACGTTTGGAAAACGTGTGTACCTCAATTACAATATTGATTTCATACTTTTTTTTAAAGTGTTTCATTACTGGGGTTCGGAGTTCATGGGTCATACTGCCTGAAGGGTCATAGGCCATGTCAATCGGGCCTGTCTGAGGATAGAACCTAAAGGGTTTTTACCTGTTTTTGCTAAAAACTGAACGAGTAATTAACAAGTTGGTGTGGACTGGACTACACGGACGTGTGTTTATGTCGGTTTTTTAATTACACGGTCGTGAATTTGTGCTTAATGGATCCTCATGCCCCGCTTTCGTTATAAATAGAGCACCGGTCTAATTACAACAATGTCACGTAAAACTTGACAGTTCCAACGGCTGGAAAAGTGTATACGCTGACCTTTGACCGCGTTTTGTTTTTTCACATTTTTCGTTAATTACGTGATATTTTGTTGATTTTTTTTTACAACAACCATCTTTAAAATTATTGTCTGTGATTCCACATCACTAAATTAGGTAAACAGTAAGCCGGTGTGTCCCTGTAACAGGCATTTCAAAACAAAAATGGCTGCCTTTGCTTGTTATTCTACCAATATTTGTTCAAAGGATCTGCGATGGCCCCATAGCAAAATATCTTTCCCGTGAGACACTCTGACTGTGTACCAATAAAATCCCATGCTTGTATCTCCAAACTAAGGCACAATTCCATCACCTACCTGCCGTACTAGGCGGGTCTTTTTCACCAGAAATTATTTGTATTGTGAACGCAAGTGCGCCCTCAATCTTACTTGGGCCTGAACGCAACCCCCATTTTGTGTGTTTTACTGTGAAAACTTAAAGTTTGTGTCCGTGACCTTTGTACCTGTCTCTTTTCCATCTTAGCTTTGAGCAAGAGAGAGCGGGTTTATTTTTTGCAGGTATTTCTCTCTATTTTGTAGGGACCATGGCTACGCCATGGGTCCAAATACCGTTCAATGGGAGAGTCAATGTGTGAGTTTTGCTTTGTTTTGTTTTTTTAAATCATATTTTTATAAGAGAAATGATGTAGATGTATGGAGGTGTACCATATTATTTGTAATTTTGTAATGCATGTAGCCAGCCTCATGTTGACCTTTTGCCCTTCACATAAGTGAATGTGTTATGCTAATGTGTGCTTTTGATTTGAGAATTAAAATCCATTCAAGAGTGGAGTAGATCACTTTATATTTTTCACGTCATCATGTGGATTTTGCTGTAGTGTTTTAGTGAATGTTCATCCTTTTTAATTAGAGGGCCGGTGTAGATCATGTCACCCCGGGGATTATCTGTGGTCCCCCCCCCCGACCCCCACCCCACCCCCCCCCCCCCACATACGGCAAACTGTGTACACACTTTCTCTGGTGGCGCCCTCCATTGAGTAAACCGTCTTCAGCCCATGTTAATTTCCCATAATTGTTCGCTGCTCGCACGAATCCGCCATGTGCGTGTAGAGCCTCGACTTCATGCTTCATTTGTATTGTATTTATCTGTTTGGATGAAAGTGTAATTACATTACCGTGACAATACAGAGTTATATAATGCTTTTATTCACTGCTCTTCTCAGTTTGAGGCTCCACACGCAAATGGCCGACCGTGCAAGGGACGAATGGGGGACCGAATCCACTGGGGACAGGTCCCTACGACACTGGCCTCTACATTCACACATATTCAAGCACAGCGTGTGATGGAAAACAATAGCACCTGAATCATTCTTAAAAACGTAACTTGTTTGCAATCAAACATCATTCACCATGAGCCACTGTGATATCTTGCAAGCATAATGTAGTTTAATTTTAAAACAATTGTGAAATAGTTCATACATATGGTTAATTAACTATTTTGATAAAATAACCCACAAATTGTCCAGGAAAAGTCGGTTGTTAGTAAACGTAATTTTATAAGCCTATATAATTAGTTTACATTAGACTGATTTGGATGCATTTACTTAAGGTTACCTATAAAAGGTCACATTGCGAACTTAAATACAATTTATAGCAAACTCAAATTACACATAAGTAATTAAATAATAAAGTTTCGTTAGTTCATAGCAACAAACCGTCTTTTAGTGTATTTTGTCGACCACACATTGTGTTCAGCCCGAGAGGGCGCTCTCACTCCTCAATCAATAACCACAACCGTGGATCTTTTCCAAACCTCGGCTTTTGGGCTCCGTCTGCGGCTACGGGCTTCGTTTGATGCTGGAAACACCAATGTACACTGCTCAAAATCGATGAGCCGGAACCGGAGCACAAGCCGAAGGTTATAAAAGGCCCCGTGTATTGAGAGAACCAGATTATCAAATCACCAGAACAATGGCATCTAGTTACCACAATAATTAGAAGTGTATTGAAACACGTAAGGCCGTCTCCAAATCGGTGGCTACAGCTACGGTTGTTTCTAAGGGCGTTGCCAAGGACGTCCTATACTTCAACGCATGATGACGCCAAGCCGTAGCCGTATCTGCAGCCGCTAGTTCAGACACGGCCTACATGTACATGTAAATACACTATTCTGGCGACAGCAATTGTACATGAAGAAACTTTATATGCAACAATGCTTGTGGGTAGATATTCACAAACATTTTAAAGACATTTCGAACGTAGAAACCTCTTGTAAATCTCATCATTGTCAGACAGTTTAAAACACTTGAAATATGACATCACTGGTGTCCAATGTGATTGGTCTTCAACTGTCATTTTACCCCGAGCTGCGCTTTTGGTTACTTGTTTTTGAATTAAAAAAATATTAACGTTTGTTCAAAAATAAGTGTCCGTATTAATATGGGGCGATTCTCTTGTTCAATATTTACAATTTGGTTGCTGCTGTCTAGTTTTCCAAGCTCCATGATAAAACAAATAAATTAAAATCCTAAATGGAAATTCTTATAAGACAATATAGAGGCTGTTCATTACCTCCCAACCTCGCTTTGGTTAGTATGGGTTTTCCATGTACTCCAAGGAACATAGCTACCTAATTGAAATGCAAGGGTTGAAGGATTGATTCTTACGAGATACAGTAAACTTTTCGATGGATCAGATTTTGTGTTCTCGTTATTTAAATGTATTATACAGGATTGGTAGAGCTGACAAAATAGTCGCCTACAGTGTTCATGTTTTGTGTGATTCAACATATGCATGAATAAACAAACCTGTGAAAGTTTGAACTCAATTGGTCATCGAGGTCACGAGAAAATAGTGAAAAGAGACCTTATGTGTTTTCTGTTTTTTCAAACATCAAGTTTTTATCACGCGTGATAAAAACTATTGTTTTACTCATTTCTCAGAAACGATAGCCTTTTAGGCAGAAATATTTTAAGGAACCCTTTCTACCATTACTTACTTTAAATCAAGTTATGTGTGAATCTGTGAACATTTGTGTTCTTCGATCTAACCAATAGTGTACAGGGCTGTAGCTAGTAGTACAGGGCCTTTAACAAAGTATTCGTTCTACAAGATTAATACTTCAGCTTCCGGCTTATTATATTGATTTTTGGATAATGTTACGATGTCCTCAGGGTGCCATCGGAAACCTATGTATTGACATCATTGTTTCGTTCACTTTAAGCTTCAGCTCATTCCACGTTTTGTGAACAATGAATTATCAATGTCCTTTAATTGTTACAAATATAGAGCAAAATATTTGTCACGGATTGTGACGTCAGCGTGTTGAGAACATATCCCATTCAGCGGACTACAATCATTCGTGTTCAGCCCATAAACAATCAGTATTGTTCGATGCGTGGGTATTTTCAATCAGAAGTAAATTTCTTTGCTTTTAGCAAATGATACTATGATACTAATGACGTCATTTGAGATGGGCACCCTCGGCTAGAGTAAAACAACAACAAAAGTAGCCCATTGGCCCATCTTGGGCTGCGCGTACATTGGTGTGTGTTTTTCATTGCATGTACATGTATGTTTCAATATCGTTTTACCACTAAGATTGTGAAGTGATGACGTCAACGCATAAGGTCCATTGATCTACATTAGTATTGATGGAGATCAATGATACGATTTTTTAGCCTGTTCGTAAGTGTGACGTAGTTCCTCTCTAAGTCACGCCCACTTCACACAAAAGGTTTTATTTTAAAGGAAACTTAGCCTTTACATGCGTTCTTCAAAGATTCAAGGTCTTCTCAGAATGATAAGTCTCTGTCATAAGGAATGCCATCGAACGATAAAATGTTCTTGGGGTTTTGTGGGGTTTTGGTTTTTGCTTTTGTTTAAGTTTTATTTTATTTTTTTATTATTTTTTTTTGGGGGGGGGGGTTGTTCAATTACACACAAACGCCAGCTTTTGAACCGGAAATAGCGAACATCCTCAATTCAAATCAAGTCTGGTATAAAGAGGGCGTTTCCGTGGTTTATATTAATATCCCGCCCACGTCAAACTAACTGTTTAAACCCTTAACATAGAATCTTTTAAATGCAGAATAGGATCAAATTACTATGTTAAAAAGTATTAAATTAGGCCTAAATTTCGTTTGTTATCTGTTATCCATGTTTCGAAAACAAAAACAACCGGCAACTATTAGTTAATTGCAATCATACTCAAATATTGAAAGACATGGGGAAAGGGGGGCGTGTACTTTAGGGACTGCGAAGGGTAAAGTCGTTCCTTCCCAGGGGTAACTGGGATCTATAAAATAAATAAAAGTTATCCATCATGCAGAGCGTAAAATGTCCACACGATTGTTTTGTTTGTTTTGTTAATAATACTAATAATCATAAAAAATAAACCATACTTATATAGTGCCTCACACAAAATCCCCGAAGCGTTTTACAAAATAAATTAGTGGTAAATTAATTAAAAAGGACAATTTTGGCATAGATTTGAACATGTTTTCATTTGGAGCAGTTTTGATGAAGTTTGGCAAAAACTAAAACTTTTTAGTTTGTTTTTAGTTCGCGGGGGGGGGGGGGGCTGCGGTCCATACACTAATTTTTCAGCCCCGGCAAAACTTTCCCAATACTAGGATTGCAACTGAAGTTGTTTTCTTCCAATGGTTTTGAAGTTGGGGCTACGACAACAAAATAGTAATAACATTAGAGACTATCGTCAGATGCTATCATATACCTAGTGTTTTCTCATATAATAATGGAGCAGTATCATTTGAAACACCTGAATGAAATTGTTTTTCTTCTTAAACCTGGCTGGTCCGGATTTTTGTTTGTTGATGTCAATGTAATACTTGCTGTTTTATTTTATATGCATGATAATTTTTAGTATTACCTTGTAATACTACTGACCATGTTTTGTGTTTTTAAACCGAAATAAATATTACACAAATAAAATATAGATAACCATAGTTCTGGTAACAAACGCAAGGGGGTGGGTTGGGACAGTTCACGCTGTCGAATCCTTTGAGATTCTGGGGAACATATTTATCAGGATGTGTTAAACACCAACATAATCTTCTCCGCTAATCTTGTATTACATGAAAGAAAATAACAAGAATGCATCACAAATAACAGTCTAGAGTTCTATCCTCGAGATGTTTGGAAATATCACTCAGACTAGTGGTGACATCAAAAAGACCGTGCAAGTCTCGAACGTAGTCGAACATTTTGGGGACCACTGTGGTCCAACGTACATTGCTTGACGCGTGAAGGAGACCAACTCGCGTACTATAACCAGGTCCCAATGTTCGAATACTCGCGATACTTGTGCAGTCTATCAGCAGTGAAGTTTCAGTGTCCGTCATAAATCACGTGGCCAGCAGTAACTTTAAAGCTTTTTCGTAGAATAATGTCAGTCCATAATAGTTGCTTTAAAGTTGAACGCTTATTAACCGAGTATTTGTCTCTTAGTACAGTCCCGCTCTAATCTTTCCAGCTTCAAAAGGAACATGTCTTCCACATTCGTGACCAAATCATTGATATCATTCGACACACTTCGCTCGGCTCGCAAACGCTGGTACATACGGACGAGCCTGTTGATGCCGTGCGGGGGCGCTATATCCTTATCGAAGTGCTGATTGTAGACGGTTGCGACTCGAGCTCCAAACTGGTGAACGGTGTGGAGAAAGAGGGCGTTTGTGCCGGCGTCCATGTCGCGACAGTGTGCCATGTAGTTAAAGGATGTACCATTTGCGTGATGGGGGAGTTCCAACAACAAAGGCACTAGAAGAACCAGAGTAGCTGACCAAACTATGAACCGTCTCTCCATTATCCTGAAATGAAAGAGCGACAAGACAGTTCACCATGCATACAAATAGTTAAAGGTAGATTACACCATTTGCAGATATCAAAACAACTTCCAAGTTGCTACAAAATAACTTACTTGGCTGAAATTACATATTATTCCCAAGTAGCCAGGGACAGTTGTTTCACCATGTTGTTATTTCATTTCAAAGACCAGCTTGAACGAAAACGACAACAAGCGATCTTTGCTAAAATTCATTTAAAATGTTTTCAATCAATAAGGAAATTGAGTCCACGTGAGATTAAACAGATTTTAATTGTGACAAAAACAATCATTTCTAATACCCTTCTCCGGTACTTTTCAGAAGCGTTTGCGAAAAGCCCTGTTACGTCACCACTCATGTTACGTCATTCGTGGGAGTTCCGCTGTGTTGCAACATGAAGGTATAAGAAACAAAGCAACAACGACGTCAAAGTATTGTCATTTTGATGAACGCCGTCAACGGCAGAGGTGTGGCTAGTTTTCCAAAACATAGAGGCTGGTGCCTAATTCTTTGATCGATAATTACGAAAAATTCAGAAGTACAAAATTATAACCCTAACCCTAACAAACAGTCAGTATAACTCTCGTGTCTCTTGGCACTTGGCAGTCACGGACGCACAAAATGAAAACAGGTCGGTGGAATGATATTTCATATTAAGTTTAGAAGAACTTAATGCTTTTGACATGAGATGTGTTTTCAGAGACTTGTTGAATGAGTAAATCAAATTTGAGGTTTTAATGTGAAGGGGTAGCTGAATCAAGAGATGTGGTGCTGCAACGGAGAATAATCTGTGTGTGTCCCCACCCCCCCCCCCCCGGTGTGATGAGAGATGTTTATTTCCGGATCGAAGGTTGCAAGAAATTCCACATTTTCTAGAAAAACAAAACAATTACCAATGATATTATTTCCCTTTTAAAGACAAAAGCTTTCAGTATGAAAGCTTACTGGTTATAACTTTCAAATCAGTACCAATCCCTCAGAGAAATAGCTCTGAAATACTGTCAAAGTCCAAGACCTTTAAGACTTTCCAAGTAATAAATGTCTCAATTTCTGCAAGCAACACCTTACAAACCATTCCATAAATACATAATAAACTATGCTTATAAAGCGCCTTACATCCATGACTGAATCTGAAGGCACTGCACAAACTAATTGCAATAAAAACTGACTTGGTTAGAAGTACAGCAGCTTTCGATAGTATACAGGATTTGAGAATCATTTTATTTCGGAGTAATGTGGTTATGAAAAAAAAGAATCTGAGAAGCGTTTCTGTCAGAAACGTTTTTTTTGATTGTGTATTCCAATGTGGGTTATTCTTCCTGGTTAGACATAACCGCTCCGGATTTTCGGCGATATCTCAAAAACGCTACCACCTTTTGAAATGATATTTTCACAGGTTCGTTTTACTGTACATAATCTACATTTATATAGGGTTAAAACAATCGAACGGTTCAAAAAACCAAAGGTATACTTTGCCTTAAAAAGATGACATACAAATATTAAACTAAAAACTGGACCAGCCAATAATTAAAACTACACAACACAAAAGTTAACAAATTATGAAAAGAACCCCTCATTAAAACTGACAGGTATCACGTGGTGCTACGTAACTAAATGGGTCTTGTGTGTCAAACATAGCTTCGCATACCTTGCAGGAAAAATAACGAGTGCTTTAAGACGCCCTCTCTGTGATAAAACACTAAATAAGAACGGATTGAACAATAGCCCTAAATAAAATAAAACCCGACATTTCAACGTGCACACAGTCCCTGACAAAAAAGATACCAGAGTTTCGTTAGGCTCACTGAAATGGGGTCCCCGCATCTTTGGGGGAAATTTTACGGGTTTGTGTTTGTAAGTTTATTGTAAACTGGAGGATTGACATTAATATATTATTAGTCCAAACCATTGCTGTATCGTCTCCAGTTCGACAGGTAAGAATAGGACAGGTAGGGGGGGGCATTCAGACTAGTCAATATTTTAAAAATTCGACACACCCACCCACCTCAAATTTCGATTTTCAAATATTGAATGGCTCAATAGTATATCCTACAAATATATAGTATTATCTTAGTAATACCACAAATGTTGCAGATATTAAGATAAAGGTCTCAAACATCAGTAGTTTTCAACGGCTTTTCATGGCTTAAACAAATAACGATCTGGGCCAGCTGGGTTGTTTCCCTATTATTTCAAATACAAACTGAATTTCGATTTTCAGATATTTCTTTTGACCCAATTATCCACAATTTCGAAAAAAGATAGATTGCTTTTAATATTGACTATTTTGACTGACCCCTAAGTATAAGCTGAAGTGATGATTATTCCGAAAGTGCGAGGGTTTCCTAATTGAGACCAATCACTCGTTTTTATTGTGGCATACCATGTGTGTGTTTTTTTGTTGTTTGTTTCACATCAACTTCAAGGTTTAAACAACCAAACGAGCATGCACTACGTACGTTACTAGTATATGGGTTTTGAGGCATTGCATGGTGAGGTATCAATATATATTCGGTTTGCGGTAACAGTAACACCATGTGTAAAAATATCTACTTGCTGTGTAGATTTGTTCTTTAGAGAACTTGTCTTGCTATTTATTCTACCACCGCGGAGTAGATTTTCGGAATTCAGGAGACTTCTCAGTTCTGAAAAGAACTGTCCTGCTTATTAACTACTACCTGGGCGGGGGTAGGAAATCGGACTGGACTACTACTTTAGCTTTGTGAATCGGGGGGACTTCTCGTAGTTAACTGCACTGCCGCGGAGTGAGTTCTTTTTGGTCTCAACGTTTCGACTAGCTTGCTCTAGTCATCGTCACTAGTAACCAACCACTAGTAAACCATTGGTCTTTGCGCAAACTTGCTTCTTGGTGTGATCAGAAACTGAAGACCCGATGCATCCAAATCTCGAGTTGATAATGTTATTTTCAGATTGATTCTCGGATCGATAGATTTTGTATCTTGTTTCTCTTTGGCATTGTGATGGTTTTTAATTATTAATACAATCCAGCTTTCCGGGTTTTTATAGATTTGTATGTAACAATGTATTTGTATCTTTGTAATTTTCTTATTTTTTTCTTTCTTATACCTGGCTGTTCCGGATTTTCAATTGTTGATGTCTTTGTAATACTTGCTGTTTTATTTTGTAAGCATGTCATTTTTAGTAATACATTGTGATACTACCTACCATGTTCTGTGTTTTTTTACCGAAATAAATAAACAATAAATTAATTAATCAGTTGTTATTATTAGCACAAAAAAACATTCAGAAATAAATTTATGATTATTTAATTATTGGCTCCGGCCAGGGAAGACATTTATACAGCGAGTTGATGTAAAATGCAACCAAACAATGGTCTTGAGCTCTTTGCAGTTGCGTAATTTGTTTGCATTAATCAATCTAAAAAAACACACACTTTCTGTTCGTCCTTTCTTTTATTGAAATTTCATTATGTTGTTGGTATCATAGCTTAGCTACCTTCCCCTGTATTTAAGTTATTTACACATTGTGCCTTTTTTGTTTGTGATGAAACCACAAAGTGGTTCTCCATCTCCCTCAAAGGTTACTTGAGGATGTTTAGGTCAAGGTTTCCATTTCTGTCTTAAGTTCCATCCACCAATTCATAGCCGTAAATCGCATTAATGTGTTATATAATTACTTTCTTGATCCTCCTCCCCCAATTTGCTCCACTCCCAAAATTCCCACTTGATTTTTCCCCCTATGGCCGAAATCGAGTCCAACCCCAAGCCATTGCACCCACATTTAAATGCAACATGTCCGCGTCACACCAGCTCCAGAATAACGCTGGTGTAAGTCCGTCATTGTGGCAAGTAGATGCTTCTTCAGGAGGTCCTCCACCCCCCCCCCGACCTTACCCCTCCCAAATAACAGATATTGTGCCGTCATTTGTCGAGGATGTAAACATCAACCTGGGATGATTCGAAATTTACTGTTTTGCTTAAAACTGTTTGAATAAAAAGTAAAAATCTCAAAATAGCCCTAATTGGCTTATTATAAACAATAAAAACAAATTTCGTTTTCTTTTCATTTCCGCAGAGAGCATACAATACTACCTTTAGTAGACCTAATTGTGGCATTTCATCATCATTTTACCCCGGTCTATTGTTGATCACGGGGGGGGGGGGTCATCGACGGGCGCTGCAAACGGTTGAATTCAACTGTATCCTTTTTTCAACACTTTTAGTAATTTAGAAAATATATATATATTAAATGAAATAAACAATTGAGAATGATACTTGACTTTCACAATACTAGCCGTTTCAATAATGTCATTCTTCCTTTATCGAGACCCATAATAAGGCTTAGATTTGTATTTTACTTCTTCACAAAAAACAAGAAGGATAATTTACAGCCGACTACAATCACAAGAAGAGAAGTCTATCAGCTAATCATCGAATAATGGTGTAGAGCTGGCGATATGATTGGCTAACAATAATGTGACGTCAGAGCAGGCGGATTGATTTCACGGGCCGGAAGTGCGCGGCGCGTGTATAAGGGCCTATTCACCGCTCACTACACAGAGAAGGGTATAGTTACACAAGAGGTTAATAATTCCACACAATCCAACATTGCGAACTCATAACGAATAGGTGCCCACTTTTGGCTGCTCTTAAACTTAACCATTTTATTCAGTCTTTTGTTG
The DNA here is from genome assembly GCA_032158295.1 of Pycnopodia helianthoides. Classification (NCBI taxonomy): domain Eukaryota; kingdom Metazoa; phylum Echinodermata; class Asteroidea; order Forcipulatida; family Asteriidae; genus Pycnopodia; species Pycnopodia helianthoides. The sequence goes on from CM063251.1 coordinate 20,672,755, forward strand.
TCGAAAATCGGGCCTGGTGCAGCAGCGGTCGTATTTTTGATCCGAATGCCCATTTTTTATTCCACTTAACACTCCTCTTAGTCCGAGGGCACATTCAACCAATTGTAATTCATTTTCATTATAAATTTGTATAATTTTACTGTTAATGTTTAATGTTTACTATTAATTTGTTCCTGCTAAAGGATGCAAAACATGTTAAATGTACATATTGTCTTATAGGAACGTAACAAAGAGCACGTTTCAAAGAGCACATTTTTGGAGAGCGAATCTGGTAGATTTTTGTTGAACCCTCAAACGCGGCACCTAATTGGGACAAATGTAACTCCATTACATCGTCAGCACATGCCTCTGAGCTTTTTCCGTCGGTTAAAAGGGTTCCTTTACTTTTTGTTTATTCAACGATTTCTTTATCTAAAGTGTGTTGTTTACATGTCCAGGTACTGCCTGGTTAATTTCAGCGTGTTTGTTCGCTCAGTTAATTAATAACACAGTTTATCTACCAGTGACAATTGACAGACAGATTTCGTACTCATAAAAAACTGGCAGAGTTTTTGTCCTGCCGTTTCTAACCAAACCACTATCCCATGTTGAATGACACCCCCTCTATGATGTGTAGGACATGCAGCATGGTCCAGCTTAGGATCTTATGGCAGATGAGCTGACCAGTGTGGCTGATGTGTTTAAGACAATGGAGATATTAAAACATGGTAGCATGTGCTGACAACGTGCCTTGTTTGAGGGTTCTCGAACAAAGTTTTAATTAAACAATTTGCGCATTTCTTTAGAGCTTTAATTTAGAATGTTTTTTTAGGAGCTTTTTGTTTTGTATGGTTTAGGTGCGGGGGGGGGGAGTTGAACAATTCCCCAAAAGTATTGTTTAAAAAGTTTCTCTAATGAAGAGTACATAATCGGCACTGAGCAAGTTTTCTGCCATGAACAGTTCAGACTCAGGATGATACCTCACGTCATACAAGGAGAACCGAAAAGAGAACAAATTCTCAAGACAGGTCATCATGTTGTTTATTTATATTGCGCGAGCCATGGTGATTAAGAACAGTTTATCTTTCATAATTTAAGTATTTATAATGGCCTGACGTTTTGACCTCAGCATAAGACTTTCTCCAAATGACACATCGCACACGTACAGTGGGTCATTTGGATTCATTTGGGAAGCAGCTTGCAAGAGTTTTTTTTTTTTTTTTTTTTGTTTTTTTCATAATTCACTCAATCTATCAATCTAACGGCTTGATGCTCAAAATCAATTTCACAGATATTTGATATTTTCTGAAAGTCATTCCTGGATGTTTTTTAATTAGGTTAATATGCACTTCCGGAATCTAGGGTAAATTTTTAAGGGAGGCACCAGGCACCAGGAATGCACCAATTAAGCCCCTTTTCAGAGCTCGTATTATGCCATTTGCTGTTGTACAGCTTATTTTCATTTTTATTTCCGTTTTATAAAAAATACCAAACAAAAATATCAGAGACTACAAAGACTGAGTTTACAAAGCTCATAAAATGTAACATTTTACTTTGGTAATCTTTAATCTCAAAAGTTCCGATATCAAATTTGGGGGACCCGGGGGCACGGACATAAACTGGGGGAGGGGGAAGTACCGCCCCGTGCCCCTCCCCCCCCCGTTTCTTACGCCACTTGTAACATGCGACAGTGACTTTGACATGATTCGGCATGACCAATGAGGGCGCCGTTGTCAGAGAAAAACAAGAATTCATATTTTCCTCATGCAATTAGTTTTTTTAAAAGACAAAACTAACGCAACAATATAAAAGAATTCCCCTCTTCTTTTATATGTTCTTAGAATACTTTCTGACTTTTTAATAAAACTATTTATAACGAAACCAAAGAGGTATCTGTCTTTATTGTAAATTGTGTGTTCGGTGAAGTGAAACGAATCTGATGACCACAATTCAGGTCCTTGACATTTTGACACTTTAGTGTGTCCATTCTAATAATGGCACTGGCACTGACCGCCCACACTGTTACTATGGTACCGGTAGTAATATCCTGTAGTATAGCTGGTGAAAAAAGGTTGCTTTGTGTCCAACGATGATAAGAATAACCCATTGTCTTGATGAAAATTGTCTCTCTGTGTTCACTCTTTCTCTCTCTTGTGTTCATTTATCAAGCTATAAACCACACGGGAAACTGACTTGGACAAAGTTAATTAATTTGGGGTTGAGCTTGGATGTGATCCCTGGCTATACGGTAGGTACAGGTTGAATGGCTTCTGACTGGCATCCCTGAAAAAAGGGATATTCGACGAAATAGGGAGACTGCCAACGTAGGGCTAGATGACTTCGTAACGTCGGCATGTTTCCGGGGTCGCAGGTTCACATCCCGCTCCCCCCCCCATTTTTTTTTTCGCTCAAAAAATATTCATTTAAACTAACATTCCTCTTGCAAATTTAAACCATTCAAAAGAAACCTAATAACTTATTTAGTTATTACAGAGAGTAGAAAATAAGTCCCATTTCAAATTAAATTTTGCGAGTTTACCATTAGTATCAACACTAATTGTTCTAAGCTCAAAGTACTCAAAGTGGTAATCTTTTTTTGAATAATGTAAAGGATGGTTTCCACTGTTCATCTTTTACTTTATAGATATGGTAGCGGCCTAGCAGCAGAATTAAGTTGAGGGCAGTCCTTTTTTAAGTGAGAATACAACAACAAAATTGTTTCGTGGTCTAAAATAATATTTAAATCCAGTCTCTCTTTAATCCGCTCCTTCATTTTAGTAAAAAAAAAAAGACAAAGAAATGTGGATCAAGTTTTCCTCTCAAACCAACACAATGAATATACATCAATGGTTTCCTTTCCAATTGTTTACTAGAAAAGAGTTAAAATCCATGATTATATGAACCAGTTTATAATGGAACTACCGTCGTAGTTATTGTGTCACACAAATTTGTAAAATATATCTAGGCTCACTGCAAAAAAACAGACCATTTGAATACTTGGAATCTAGCACTCAATTTCGTTTCCCATTAATAAGTATATTTGCTAACAATCTTTTCTTTTTACGCGGAAGTTGGTACAAGTGGAACCCACTTTATCTTGTAAAACTGTTTCCGGATTAAACGAGATAAAATGAGAGGGAATATTTGGTTTAACACCTTTGAGTAAATGATGTCTTAACGGTGACGTGTCGTGTCGTGGCCGAGCGGTTTAGTTCACTGGACCCAAGCTCATGACACTAAAATGTGCCCTGAGCAAGGCACTTTACCATAAATGCTTCGTAAAAACTTGGGAAGGTAGTGCATTCTGCTCTACCAGCCAGGCTCCTACATCATTACGGACTGTGAAGGGGGTAACCCTGTTTCAGCCCCAGGAGTAGGTGGCAACGTGCCCCTGGTGATAGTTGATTTGGGTCGACAGCTCAAATTTTAAGTAGCCCTCACCTTGAAGTGGCCATCCGGCCTTGTGAGTGAGGCAATATCTCATTAAAAATGTATACAAATAAAAAAGGTCTTACTCCACCGTTTTCTACATAGTTGGTCTTATTGCTTAACATAAAGTGCTCTAGACTCAGAAAAGTGTCTTTATCCAGTAGATTACTGACAAAATTATCCGCTTTGTTAGACCAGTAATTGTAGGGGGAAAATGAAATCATCTTAATATTTTCATCACTCACTTCATATAGCCAGAACGAGGCTGGAGGGACAAGTAATCTGGTCCCTTTTAGTCTCTGTGAATCAACACAGGAATATATATTTGCGTACACGATGAATCATACAATACAGAAATGCAAAACAAAAAAAATTTAAATTAATTAATAATATTAATTAAAAAAAATAATAATAATAAATAATTATATTAATAATCCCAGTCTCTGTCTTCGGTGCGTATATTTCTATCAGCGAAATTGCAGCCAAATTCTTGTTTGAAATTGTCTACAAAAAAAATAGCCAGGGTGTGCGTGTGCTCGATGTAGTAACCAACTCAGATTAATTTTACCAGATAATTCTTATTTACTTTTTCTCCTGTCTACAAAATTCCCCACCGTTACTTTTATCGAATGAGTTATAGATATGTACAGAAAGAGATACAGCAATAAATAACTTGTTTTCTTAATAATTCAAAAATCTGCCGTTTGCCAAAATTAACTCGGAGTATTTTTTAGGGCTTGTAACGAATGAATAATTTGAATGGTGTGAATTGCCAGCATATTTTATTCAAGCTGCTTTTTTCTCAAACTCGAAATAAATTTTTAAACGTAGAATCTGCCGCGATATACGTATGAAGCATGTATAATTAATGGTTGTTATTTCTGCTCTGTACTCTTGGAACAGGGGGTTCATTCTGAAAATGAATTATTTGTCAATTGTTAACGAGACTGGTGGTAGTGAATAGGACACACGGTAAGAACAGCCCCTTAGGCAATGCAAAGATAGCGAGGGTTTCCCGGCAATTTCGTCCTAATTGTAATTTTAAGCATGTTTACAGGCCTCTTCTAATTTTAGAAAATTATGGAGGGAACAAAAACGACGTTTCTATTTTTGTGATAAATGTTTTTAAGATCTTAAAGGAATTCTGCTAGCCTTTCTTCTGGGTGACCTTCTAATTATATGACAACAAAACGAACAAACAGGTGGATTTGTAACTCGGAGATGTGGGAAAATATGAGTTGATAATGATAGATTCTTGAAGCAAGACTATGTAAAGTCGGAAAAAAGGTGGTCCGTCCATCGATGCAGTCACTTAACCGCTCAAAGAAAACTGTTTGAGTAAATGTTTAAATTTTGGGGTTGAACAAAGATAAAATGACTAGAGCTGTGGAAGCGAAGAATACCCAGTAAAACGTGGAGTACGCACGCGCTCAAGCAGAAATTTCCTGCTAACCGTGAAGTATATATATACGCTTAAGTGCGAATTTCCCTGCTTCCATAAGCGCCGATTCTTTGCTTACGATAAGCAGTGCAATGAAGTTTCCCCCCCCCCTGAAGAGCTGTGTATAGACCGTGCAGGGGTGCGTTTTGGCGGCGGTAACCAAAAACTGTTTCGGTTGTTGGTCGTTGGTTCTGCTGTTCAGACTGAACGATAACCGAGTTGTGAGCTCGGTTACCGTTTTGGTTATGACGTCAGAAACAATTATTGGTTACAGCCGCCAAAATGCACCCCAAGTCTCGTGTGTATTCGAACATTTTGGGGGGACCACTTTGATCCCACTTAAATTACAAAAAAAACTCGCGAGACTTGCACCTTCTATACAATGCTCATCCCATATTGGTGTTGATAAAACGCAAACTAAGATACTACTTTTAAAAATCAAGCGTCTAGAATACGATCGTTGTTTCTGCAGAGAGCACACTTCCGACTCTGGGAGTTCGATTGTTGTATGTGTATTTTCAAATAAAGTTAGTTTTCTTGAAAGCATGTAGATCAAAACGTCGAGTTGTTAAAGATTACCAGCTTTTCTCCTCAAAACCACCACACTTACCGAAAATCTCATTTTCGAAATTGTATCGTACAGTTTCAAATCCTTTTTTGAACTTAACAAAGAAAAATTAAGACCTTGAACATTTTGGCCGAAGATGGTTTGTTTTTTTTCTTTCTGTCTCACACTTAAACATACAGAGTTGAAATGTTTCTAGTTCTGCACATTCTTTTCTACATCTACATAAAAAACATCTCCCACCTCCTCCCCAGTTCATTTAAATAATAATTCTCAGACGGATCACGAAGTCACGTTTCCCGTCAATGTTCCAGACATCTAGTTTTTAGAAATAATTTCACCGTGAATTGACAAATTGAATTCGCTGAAAATAAATTGTAGTATTATTTGCGAAAGAATGATAGAATAAATACATGAATTTAAAAACATACATCCTAGCACAATGAGCAAGGCTGCCCGAAGCATTCATCTTAAGTTACTCTTTGAAGAGTAAAATTCATTTTAACCCAAGCCCTATGGTTCTCAATAAGCGACAACAACCAACATGTCAACTAATAAACGTAATTCTGCTTTTCAGTGAACAAAAAAACCCAGCTAGCCTTGATAGCCGAGTGGTGACAATTCCGTCAGCGGATATGCAGCAGCACGACATTTCCTACTACAGACTAAGAACGGTTTATCGTTTTGTCAGAGATTTTCTGCACGTTCATAGACGTGTTAATTAATTGCGATTGAGGCAATTTAACTGAGCGATGGGGATTTGGGAGTCCGTGAAATGTTCTTCTCGATTTTGACAGAGTTTCAGAGGATTGAGTCTGGTATTTTTTTATTTGCGATGTCAGATTGAAGATTATATCATTTTTTTTATAATTTCCAATCAATAAATCAATTAATCTTGCACCATATTCTGAAGGACGTTGGCTCCGCGAATGTTCACTTTCTGCTCCTGCCTATATTGTGCTCTTTTGTGTTCCATGTAGAAGGTTCTTCTAGCAATGATGTCATTTTCCCATCTCTTCCTTGGCCTACCCCGTCTATTTTTCCCAGTTACTGATTCAAGCCTACCCCGTCTATTTTTCCCAGTTACTGACTCAAGCCTACCCCGTCACTTTTTTCCCAGTTACTGATTCAAGCCTACCCGTCTCTTTTTTCCAAGTTACTGAATCAAGCCTACCCCGTCTATTTTTCCCAGTTACTGACTCAAGCCTACCCCGTCACTTTTTTCCCAGTTACTGATTCAAGCCTACCCCGTCTATTTTCCCAGTTACTGATTCAAGCCTACCCTCCTTTTTCCCAGTTACTGATTCAAGCCTACCCGTCTATTTTTCCCAGTTACTGATTCAAGCCTACCCCGTCTATTTTCCCAGTTACTGATTCAAGCCTACCCGTCTCTTTTTTCCAAGTTACTGATTCAAGCCTACCCCGTCTATTTTCCCAGTTACTGATTCAAGCCTACCCCGTCCCTTTTTCCCCAGTTACTGATTCAAGCCTACCCCGTCTATTTTTCCCAGTTACTGATTCAAGTACGATGCGTTTTGAAAGTTTGCTGTTTTCCTCTCTCAATTCTCATTTCTCAATTTGAATAAGACTTTGATCACATTAAGCGACGGCACATGACATCAGCATATGAAATATCAGGTCAATGTTGCAGCACTTAAAATCACAACCGTGCAGTAAAACACAAACCAAAGCACAGCACGGAAAAGGGGTGCATTTCCGCAGGCTATTGGTGCGGAAAGTGTGCTGCTGCTTTTCCGTTGAAGGAATTGTCACCGTTCGGCTATCAAGGCTAGTTAATACTGTTGTCACGAAAAAGTAAGGTGCTACATCGGCTCGTTTTATTCTAAACACGTTATCACCGCTTATTAGTATGGGTGTTGTATACAAGACGCTTTTCTCTCAAATTACCAAATTAATTTGACCGCGTTGTGCGTAAGAAAGCCACAAATTGGACCCTTTAGCTTTGTACGTGAAATACATGCCGTGCAACTAAACCTTTGGCATGCAACTTCATCACTTCACTCACATCCTTCGGGATCTGGAGAACTATTAAAAAAATCTGTCTAGTCCAGACTCGGGTCAATTATTGTTAATGGGTTGGGAGTTCCACCTTTTAAATCAAGTTACTACATCGTGGCATCATTGAAACAGTGATTGATGGCCATTTTTTATTATTCTCGACTGGTAAACTTATTAAATATAGCGGTTTTTTGTTAAAACGAAATGTAATAATCTATAACCTTTTCAGTCTTGTATACTAGACAAGTCCATGTAAAGAAATGATTGGGAGGAAATTACATATAAGTTCCATTCACACTGGTCGACATAAATCTAGAGATTATGTTCTCCGTTATTTGCAACTTTTTTTTCTGTACTGTTGGCAGGGGTCTGGTTGTAGACGTCTTGTAGTGAAAATTTTCATGTGTTTTTGTAGGGTTTTTTTCCTTGACAGCACCTGTTCAACTTTGATTAATTGATTGTATATCTAAAGATTTAAACTGAATAAATAAAATAAATTCAAATATAAATAATGTTGATTGTTTCCCTCTGGACTGTTTTATCAAGCAGTTTAAAGGGATGGTATACCTTTGGTAATTAATACCAAAAAATAACGACCATAAAAACTTACTTGGTAAGACGCACTGCAGCTGTTGATAATATATAACGTTTTGAAAAACAATTCCCTTTAAAGGAAAGTGGTTTTAGAGAGAGGGAATCAAAAACATTTCAATCTGAGAAACGTTTCTGCATGAAACGTTTCTCAGATTGTGTATTCCAATTACGGACTATATTCTTCCTGCATAGGCACAACCCCGCACCAGATTTTTGGTAATATCGCCAAAACGCTACCTGTACCACCTTTTGAAATGAAATTTTTCGGGTAAGTTTCATGATATATATCTACATTTACATAGGATTGAAACAATCGAACGGTTCCAAAAACAAAGATATACTTTGCTTTTAAAAATACTGCATAATTAATTGGGGTGGAGTAAACATGAATTCTCATTTAAGTACAAAGGCTGATACTCCAAACTAATTCAAACCATTCTTTTCTTCTTCTTTTTTACTTACCAGAAACCAAGTAAAATTTTGAAGTCGTTTTTCTTTTCAAATCTCTTGCTATTTTGAGTTGAAGACAAATACAGAGTCATAAAAATATCGAGAAACGTATATATTATGTTTACTAAAGCGCCACAGAGCCTGGACTATCTAGAGGTACCATTTGTAATATCAGTCCATATGGATTGATATTTTATGGAGATTGCACTGTCTAATTTTTATCCACTTTTGACATGCAGAAAGGGGGCATATCTCAAACCTTGTTATCTTTTATTTTGTTTAACTCTAGAATCTATGTGGAAACTACGGCACACAATGACTTTGTGAAGTTTTCACAGATAACCAGTGCAGTATCTTGCCTGCCAGGAAGGCACTGGAATGTACACGGTCACTCTTTTTGTGAACAGAGGTAATACGAGGTCTACAGATCATTCGGAAAACCTTATAATCTTTCTAAATCTAACAGCGTTACACCTTTCTGTTCACTTTACGACCGAATTAGAAATTATCGACAAATCTGTTTGTTTTCCGTGTTTTGTTTTGTTTGTTTGTTTTTTGTTTATTTGTTTGTTTGGGGTTTTTTTGGGGGGGTGGTTGGGTGGTGATTTTTTGTTCGTTTTTTACATGAATGTTAAAAATGTTGAAAGAAACTCATTCATTTTGATATCCCTGTTAATTTGCATTTGGAAAAGTACGTTCTTCCTTCAAACATTGCCCAAATTTATTTGAGACAACCTTTCATATAACGCCAATATACAATGTTTCGTTTCAATACACGACTGTAATAAAAAAAATCCAATGCATTTGCCTTGTGGAAAAGAACTGGATTCAACGGTCATTATTTTTAAACGTTTGAGGGAGACTGGTTTCCTTTGGCAATCGGAGACAATAAAATTATTTTTGGGGGTTTGTAGTTTCAATAGCAGAAAAATTTACTTAAAGTCATCGTTTGCCATCAAAAAGCACCCAATGCCTTTACGTACGATAACACGTCTGGAATGCCCTTGGTTAAATATTTGAATCTTTTAATACATTAAAAATACAGACTTGGAAAATATCAAGAGGTGGGCGGGTACGATCATTTTCAATCTGTAAGGTCGATAGTTATAAAACTCAGACCAGTAACAATCCCCTTTGACATTATTTAACATCTGAAGTAATGCCAACGAATTGAGGAAATAGCAATCAATATTTCTTTCATCTGACTGCCTTTAAAAGTTGATATAAACCCGATAAAAGAATCTTCGCTGACAAAGCATATTTCATTAACTAGTTTCCGTTGATTTCACTGTAAACGTGTCCACCAAGTTTGATGAAATGTTCACCAAAGCTGACGAAATTATTACCCAATTTGATGAAATGTTCCCCAAATTTGACGAAATGGTCAAATACTTGACAAAAAACTCACAAAATTTTATCATTGTGTTCACCCAAATTGTTGATGTTCATCAAATTTGATTTTAAAAAAATCAAATTCGAAGAAATGTTTACCAGATTTGAAGAAATGTTTACAAAATTTGACAAAAAAATGTTATAGGGTTAATTTTGTACAGTGTGTTAAATTACTTTCTATGTTTTAATTTGGGGGGGGGTGTAGAGGCCATCTTACCACATTCATACAATTCAATTTAATGCCTGTTTACAGGATTGGTAAGGATTCAATACACATTGTTTAATTTTAGTCAGAAAGCTAAATTTTTATAAAAGAGCCTTTTTTATGTGGAATACTTCCCGCTGAATAAAGTCGTTCGAGAAAACTGTATCTGAAAACCTTTATTAAAAAAAACCTCAAGAGCTGATTTCGGTTGTTACAACCAAAATTAATCATGACTATGAGTTTACATGCTGTAAATTGTGCATGGTTTTTCACTATTTTCTCCTGACTCACACAACGGATTAAGCTCAACTTTTCACACAAAATATGGACACTGTCAGCGACTATTTTGTCAGCTCTACCAATCCCGTGTAATACCCTTAAAAGACATAATGTTCAGTTGTTTGCAGACAACAAAAAGTACGAATCCCACTTTGTCAGTTCTAACCTACATGTAGAGGAATATTCCCTCTGCATTACAAGAACCTTTTTGTATAAATCCGGTTTTAAAAACATGGCACTCAACAATCGATTACCGTTTCAAGACGATTCTCGAAAACTCTTTTCGCAGGTCAGTTTTGTGTTTCCAGTAAAAACCGACGAATTTGATTTAAAATGAGCGTTTTCGAAAACTAATATTGTACCACGTCCATTGAAGGGTATCGAATAAAAAGAATCAATTGCTGATAGGTTTGTCATGCATGGCGTTTGTATTTGAAAAGGTTACCATTATTTTCCGCCGTTTGACAAGTTGTCAGTTAATACCAAGCATGAATAGTGGGTTCTTGTGAGGATAAACCGATAGCTGAAGGCGAATGCTCTGAGTCTCGGTATCGTCTTACAAATGGTCAGATTTATCGGAACCTCAAATAGTATGCAGAACCTTAATTAAATAATTCGATTCACAGTTATCTACGCGCGTTTTGATACCTCTTTTGTTGCGCTACGATGTTGTTTGGCGGATTAATGGGTACTTGCGTGGCTTAAGGTCGAATATATAAACGTAATTATGAGGATTCGTAAAGAACTGTCTGATGAGTGCCAATATTTGACCTCGATCTTGAAATTATTGCAATGAAGATTATCGATACGGTTAAATGCCTTCAGCGATTGTAACTAAGTAAAGGAACTATGGAAAATACTTCAAACGTTTTCAGACAGTCAGCTGTTTTGTGTTTTGGGGCGTTTTGTAAACGAACCCGTAATACAATACCAACACTTTTAAAAATTGATTTGCGCATAACTATTCGTAAATTGACACGGTGAAAGATTTTCCAGCACGTCATCGTGAAACAGTCCTTCTTTCATTCATTTAGAATAAATATAAATATCTTCAGAGATCATTAACAAGATTTTAGACAAGTTGAAGGTTGTTGCAAAACAACAATGTATCAGTCTAAAGCACGTCTAAAGCACGTTACCCTGATAAATGATATCGTTCGTCTACCCTTATAGTTGTTACCGTAAGAAAATGACAACTAAAATCCAACAACTTATCTGTGAGAACGCAAACAAAATCCAAACCCATCCTTGTGATGACAGCATGATAGTTGGACGAAGAGAAAGCTGAAGTGATAACGCTTAAATCCCAGTTTAAATCTTTGACAAACTTTAGGGTGCTTGAAGCTAATTTAGCTTGCATTATAACCAAGCATCAGTTTGTGAAAATATTTCGTAAATTTGAACTCTTCAATTCCAAACTTGAACTAAGAAAGTAATAGCTTTACTAAGGGTAGATAGCTCAGTTGGTAGAGCTGGTTGATCTGGAGGTCGCAGGTTCGAGTCAACTATTCATTTTCAACCCAAAATTAGATAATAATAATAATAAGATGGTTCTTGTTATTGCGCACCACACAAACGTCTGAATGCGCTTTACAATAAAAGGAAACTAAACAACATCAAACAGGCAATTTTACATAGGGTGATTTAAATTCAGTTTTAGTTCTAGTAGTTTTTATGTGGTGTGTGACAGAGTTCCAAAGAGAAGGTAGAGAAGTCATTGATGACATTTAAAAATGCGTTGTTTGTGGCAGTTTCTTTCTTTCTTCAAACAAAAATACAGTTTGAAATCCGTTTTGGAAACTGTCCGAAATGAGGAACATTTCTATAACAGTAGTTTTATAGACGGGCATTTGTATTTCCTAAAACCATATATTTCTGGTTTGGGTAAGCACAAACTTCGACCTGGAATAGTTGAAACAGAAGAACCGAATAGTTGAAACAGAAGAACCTTACCTTTTGAAGTACGATAAGGGTGATCGAGATGTACTCAAAGTTAATTCACAGTATAGTTGCCGCAGTAGGTGAGTATTCTACAGTGTACAGCTGCGGATGTGATGGCTGAGAACGTCTCGTAAAGAGTCTAACACAATCAATAACCAAATCGTGCCTATCGGTCAAATCATCAATTTCATCTGTTAGATCTCTGCTCCAACCGTGCACCTTTTATACGCGCTCATGAGCGATGTAAATACAATTATTCTCAGACAATTAAAATCATCCATTGACGAGGATCAAGCGGTCGAGATACTTTATCGAAGGAAGGGGAAAAAAGGGCGCTATTTTGTGCTGAACTATAATGCAACAGGCTCCCCCCGCTTTCCCCTTTGTTGAAAATGGTATCTCGTGGGATGTCGCTAGCCCGAGTTGTTAACAACACGGTCTCCGTTGGCTACCACGCTCTTTTTACCCCCAGACTCTAGGTGCTGAAATCCAATAGGTCTCCTTTCTCTTTGCACCAAGTGTACGATTGTGTCTGAAAGTACTGATGGAGGATTATATGTCCAGCTTCCGATCGCTCACACATCGACTGGCTCTTCTGACATGGTCAGCCCGATCACGTGATCAACCCATCAGAAAAGAGTTACCTGTTTGTCGTGTTGCAATAGTAGGTTATTAATAAGTAACAATAATGCCAAAACGAGATGGTTTATTATTATTATTGAATTGGGTTTTTTTTCCTTAAAAGGGTCATGAATACATTCAGTAAATAATGTAAACATCTCACAGAACGACTGATATCAAATTACCAATGAGACGAGACTTCAAGTTGTGAAAATCCGACAGATGCATCAAATACAATCCACGTGAAAGGTGACGACTTGACTTCATTTTTTCACAGATGTTTTGGGCTTAAAGTCTATTTACTTAGCACCCAAAGATCACCATTCTAAGTTCAGGGACACTCTCGTGACTATCAGCAGCCGCTCAGTATGACACGCACGCCCGGTAGTTCAATTAAGAAATACAGGAAATAGATTTCGATTGGGTTTCATAATCAAGGGGAACCAATTGAAAATAAGAAAAAGGGGGCGTGTCCTATCAGTCATCAAAACTAACCGTCACTCCTTCGTCCTCATTATTTATTTTGCATCCAAACAGACATCAACGACGTCTTGTACAATCGTCTGCAACTGAACATTCCCGTGTAATAAACACATCAAAATGTCTGGACAATCTGTGCAGCATGTCGTTGGCAAAAACTGCTGAATGTAAATTAAATTGCTCCCATTAAAAAAAATGCATTAGAACAGCGCCAGCTCGACTGGTGAGACAAGTTGTTTGCCAGTTCGATTGTTCCGCAAACCTCCCTTTCAATATTACAATTTAAATACTGGTGCTAAAGAAACCACCGTAATGATCAGTTGGAGTAGCTTGGTTAATCTTGTTACACCTTGGGGAGGGGAGACAATAAGAGTGATAAGTACGACAGCTGCTAAACAAGCCTCCACTTCATCCACACTCTCCAGCTTTTGATTTTCTACTGTTTGCCGGCTTGCTTGGTTTCTACGAAGATTGGTTTATAGCCTTGGAATAATTCATTGGTTGATTGGTTCATTGATTAATTGATTGGGTGGATAATTGATTGTTTGAATGACTGGTTGTTTGATTGATTTACCAGTTGGTTGATTGATTGCTCATTGACTGATTGATGGATGATCGATTCTACGGTGGGGTTGGTGAGTGGGTTGAGTGTGAACATTTGAGGTTTGTTGCTTTATTGACTAGTTGGTTGTTAATCAATATTAATATAGTCATTAATTGATTCATTAATTAATCGATCGATCGAATGGTTGGTTGGTATGTTAATTGATCGATTGGTTTGACAGTGAACTATCGATCCATACTTGATGGTTAGACTTTACTCTTTTAAACTGTTACAAGGTTGTGCTAGTTTTGATCCATCATTTAGGTTCCCGACTGGTAGAGTGCACACTGGTTGGTTGAGAAACGAGTCAAATTAAAAATTTTTAGAAATAGTTGAAAGGGGAATTAAGGATTCTTCTTCATGTTCTCAAAATGCAACAGCTTTAACAAGTTTTAACAAACATGACCAACCATTGTAAATACTTATTGTTCGCAAGCATTTACCTCAGCAGTTGTATTCTTTGTTTCATTTTGTATATGTATTTGTTATTGAAGCTTTTTTTATTTTATTTTTATTGGGGTGTCATTCGTCTGTCTCTAATTTTAAGCAAACATTTCTGCCGATCCTTGTATTACTAAGGATCGTACAGCAACGATTTTAGTCAACACCCCACCCACATCACAATCACAAACCACACATCCCAAGAATGGTAATTGCCAAAGACATGTGATAGGATAAATTTAGGATTCACCAATGTCGTTTACAAGAAAATCACAGTAAATGAGTTTGATATGGTAAACAAATAAATAATGTTTGCCTAGTTGTTTCTCTTCCGCCCATGTTTTCCCTAAATTCGCAAAAGTGTTGTACTGGCTAAAATGCAAAAATTTAAAAGACGTAGTAATTTTGTTTCTTAATTACGACCCCTTCGTTCCTCCTCATGATAAAACATTTTCCATCAACAAAAAAACCCAAGTATATAATGAAATTCCAATAATTGCAGAGGCTGCACTGATGGATAGTTGCGGTCGGCCCAGAGCGTAGAACAGCCCTAGAGGGCTGAGTAAAATGCGAGAGGCCAGCTCCGTTATCACTCCAAACTTGAGATGATTCGCTCTATGATTACATTACGATTGCATTTCAAAATTGTGTGGGCTTCGCCGGTAGGAAAACATGGTGCCATAACAAACAGTGCACCCGTTTTGAATGGTTTGAAAATGTTTTAGGAGTTGCATAAAAACAAAATGCTATAAAGTGGGAAGAAGGGGGTTTATTTTAATGGAAAACAATTCCATTTATATTGCTTTTTTTTGGTCTCGTATGAACGAACTACAAGCAGATGGGTTTAGTTCTAAAAACAACATTCCTGTTCTGTGGGTATAGGTCAGTAAATTAACGAACCCAGTGTCGTTGCCATAAGCAGTAAGCGATTTCACGATGAACATCCAACCCAGTATGAGCTACGAATGAACTTCACAAATGGAATGGATATTTAAACGATTATATGGTATTATTTTTGTGTAACTGCTTGTCTGAATAAAAACAAACTAAACAAATAAAAATGACTAAGGAATGGCTTAAAAACCTATTTTTTGTCAGTGAAGTGAACAATCTTACAAATGAATGGGTTCGAAATCAGCAACTTAGGTTTATGGATATGGAATCAAATAACTTGCAAAACGACTTACTGATTGATTGCCTACAGAATCATCAAACCCGGTACAGTGGCTAGAAAGAAAATTAAGTTATTTGAAAAAAGCAATCCCGTGTTGGGTTTTTTTTTTTCTTTCTTTTTTTGTGGGGTTGAATAGTAGTAAATGAACATAAAGTGGACGTCACGAGCAACTTAACAAAGCGACTACCGTCATTCGGTTTCCAATGGCTAGCCCAGCTTCAATTACGGAATTGGACTATCATATGCCATTAAATCGTGCTCTTCTCTCTACACCAACTAGGTAACAAGAATCTACTGTGAGCAATCAACGCAATAATCACTAGATGAATCAATCTGATATGAAGATGAGGCCAGAAACCAGACAGCGTATACCCAATTATAGTTTTGTGTGGTACATTTTTTTAACTGAGCTCGGAGGATTATTTGCATTCAGAAACCCCCCATTCATCGTCCTTGGGTGAAGCGATCCCCATTCAGTTATTTGAAGCTGCTCCGATGTGTATGAAAAGGTTAAACCAGCAACTGAGGTGGACAAAAAACCACTTGGAGTTTAAACTAATATGAAGTATATCTTGAGGGGAAATATTAAGCCTTGTATAAATTCTTTGGCACGCGGAGCCCTTGGTTGTTGACGGAAAGGCGAGTAACAATTACTGATTATGGGTTGAACTCGGTAATAACAAAATGGGATATCACTTTTTCCTCGTTAATACTTGGAGCTGAGCTTAACACGAACATTGCAAATCTGTCACTTTTGTGGTCTTTGCACGTGAATCACACAGAGTGATTATGACCATGGTGTTACCGCAAACTCAATTATGACGTGAACTACATCGAATATTTGTTCGTCTCCGAAATAAAATATTTTAAAAAGCAAAAACATTGAAATATGAGTTAGACGAGACCAGGGGGCATGCATTGGTGCGGTATGCCATTACTAAGCATAAAGCACCGGTTATACACACGGGACCGTGCATACAAATTTATATTCATATTTTTAAACACAATTTTCCACGTCGCGACTGTGCGGTGTTATGAAAATGAAGGCTCGGTTGTTGGCTACTTCGCGTTGAAAGAGTTAACGTTCTTTTTCTAGTTTTGTTTTGCGTAAAACACAAAGTGCCATGCGCTGGGAAATGATTGCGTGCGTTGTAGTGAATCAACACGAATGTTTACGGTACAATTGTATACTTTGTCGTCTGAACTATAGGACAGTTTGCCTTTCAACTTGCAACCTTTAACAGATAAAGACACCAAAACCCAAACCTTAACAGATTAAATAACACTAACCGGCGGGTAAACGCTGACCAAACATTGCGCAAATTGCACCAACACTACAGTTCAATGTAATGATAACATCTCTATGTAAAGATAAAAAAGAAAGGATTCGTCGCAGTCAAGTTCTTGTTTAAAATTAGAAGCTCGTGTACTCAGAAAAACTGCTTTCGGACAAGGATATATTACAAGCCCGTGTCTTCTTCGAAAAGATGTATTTTTGATCGAAGCAGTAAGTGCTATGGCGTGTGGATTGTTAGCACGGGGTTAGTGGGGACCGACTGTGGGAAGTGATAGCGGTTTGCGTGTATGTGTGGTTTTTTCATTGAGGCACTTGGTCCAGCTCGTACAAAAGTGGAAAAGGGGTAAAAGAGAATAAAAAAAGAATAGACGGCACCCCGGGGGAAATTGTTCCCTTAGAAATAATTTTTGCCTTGCAAGAAGCATTTTCGTCATTCTGTCAAAATGGAAAACATTTGAAGGGAAGAAATTTGATTCTTTTGGGTCTGCTGTGCGATGGTTAAGAGACATACCCTATGCTCGGTTTTGTTGACTGGTTGTGGCGTTGCTGAAGGAGATTAACAATGAGCTAGTAGCGACCATGTTGAGCAGCGTACATAGAAAGCAATTGATCCCAAAAGGTCCTTAGCCGCGTTGAGAAGGAGGCTATATTGAAAAATATAATATGTCACAAAAACGTGCGCGTTAGTGTATTTTCCATAGGCCTACTTGACCTTTCTGAACGTGTCATAAAATATGGTTTCCTTGTTACCTTTTCATTATACAATGCCTGATATGTCAGAGGGAGTCCTCCACTCTCACACCCCCCCCCCCCCACCCCAAATGTCCCCCTTACATTAACACACTATTTTCCGCTTGTTGAGAAGTTACCCCCCCCCCCTAAAATTTGCTAAAGGATTCATGAGATTCAGAAAACACAATGATGACACACAATTCGGGTCACACCATGGCACAAATTGAGCAAATGCTTTGCCATACCTACAACACCAGACCTACACAAACCTGTCACAAAATAAGGTTCTTCTTTAAAATGTCACAGTAACACTATCGTAGACCTGCATACATTTGTCACAAATTAGTAAGGTTATTTTTGTTATGCCATGTCGTAATGACAACAAATCAGCATAAAAAACACTTGTCACAAAACTATGTTCGTACTATACCTTAACATAACAACACCACATCTGCATAGACTTGTCAAAGACTGTTCCTCTTTGACCATGTTATTGTGGTCAACTCTAGACCTAACAATGTATTAAAACATGATTGCAATCAATAATTTTACGGGTATTGTTTTACGTATCAAAATAATAAACCACAAGAGATACCTTGCAGCATTGATGTCAAACAATAATCGTAATATTTACGTAAAATGCCGACACCATAAAACGGCAATCAACAGGGTTTATTAATTAATGCAGATAGCAATTAATTTTACATGGCAGCCACGTTGTTGTAAAATTACAGTGAAATTATGTACAATTTATATCAATCAACGACCGTACAAATTAGATGGTCTCATTTTTTAGGGGTTTCGTCATTGTTTATATATAGAGTGTGGCATTGCTAATTGAAATCATTTGTAGAATTGCATATGATAGGGCCTACGCAAGTTAGATGTATGCAACGGTTACCATTCCTATGTTTTATGGATGCGAGCGCGAAATTGAATGAACTTGAGGTTCGAACCGACCAACAAATACTGTTTTATACGACCCGTAAATTCCAACACCATTGCCAAAAGGTCATTTTATTTAGAGAGAACTGAAGACAGAATGTGTTGTAGGTCTTAAGAATCGTGTTTAACCTAACAGTTAGTGAATCTGTTGGCGTTTATTATTGCACAGCTTTGTGTTGGTGTACATCTGACTGCCATGCGGGGGATCTCAGTGTGGGCGTTCGCTGACCTGGGTAAAGCAAAAAAAATATCGTACACTGCCGTTGGAAGCTCATCATGCACGAAGATCTCTGAGGCATTGTCTCAAATCATTAAATTATGACAAGAGAAAACCTTTCGGTGTACTTTATCCCTTTGAAAGTTGACGAAAGGTACGAAAATGGATTATGTGTAACTCGATTTCGTTTAATAATTAATACAAACTTGGGTCACACCCACTTACCACGATTTTAGTCGTTGACATTCTCTGTTTGACAAACCGACCAATGCCCCTCTCGGCCCAAACAACAAAAAGGCAAGCTCTTGAAAATGAGGCCAAGGCGGACGATCGGTTCGATGTTTTAAAAGAAAAATTATATATAATCTTCCAACAGCCCAGGAGCTTGATATAGACACGGTTGACATTTTTGGTAACTTTTAAAAGATCTTCAAAGTGGTGCTTCTTTGGTTACACTATATCACCATAAATAGATAATTTATTTCAATTTGAAATTGGTTTCTTTTTCTTCAGTACTTTAGGACACAAAACATGTGAGAAGTGCTTTTATAGTTAGGAGATTATGTGCTTAATATAGCCACAGAAATGTCAAGCATGGATTGTGTCCAAACTTTGCCTGCTTTTTAGGCTTCTAAAGTTAGTTTACAAAGTAAATCTCATTTTACTTTATCTATACAGCTATTGGGTATTTTTGGGTATAATTTAATCACGAAGCAACCAAACAAAATTATACTTAATTGAATTAAATATAGGAAGAACACCAACAAAGGGCTAGATAGCTCAGTTAGTAGAGCGCCGGCACATTAATCCGGAGGTCGCAGGTGCAAGACCCGCTCTAGTCAATTTTTCTTTGTTCGACCGTAAATTATAAAAAAACAAATTACACAGACAGTTTCCCCTGTGGTTTATTACTTGTAATTAATTAGACAGATATATTTAGTTTAATGGCCAACCACAATGGGGAAGTTTGAAGGGCTGGTGGCAGCAGATGTTGTTTTTACTTTGTTCTGAGCATTTGCACATGTCCGAGAACAATGGAATTATTTACCTGTTAAGTCTGCTGCCACCTAGAGTCCACAAGTTTCCCATTAAGAGTAATTGGAAGACATTCGTATTAATGACAGACTTAAAGGGACACGTTGCCTTGGATTGCGATTTGGACAATAAAAAGCGTTTGTTATGAAATGAATATGGTTGGAAAGATGTTTTAAAAAGTAGAATATAATGATCCACACAAATATGCCTCAAAATTTTGTGGTTTTCCATTTACTTCGTGAACTAACACGGTCCGCCAATGTTTGAGTCAAAACTATGGTTCTACAAAATTGCGAACCGTGTTAGTTCACGAAGTAAAAAGAAAACCACACAATTTCGAGGCATATTTGTGTCGAGCATTATTTTCTACTTTTAAAATATCTTTCCAAACCATATTCATTTCACAACAAACGCTTTTTTATAGTCCAAAGCGCCCAATCCAGACGTGTCCCTTTAACAACAATTGTTGAAATCCTTCTACCAATCTTTGACAATCATTTACAAAATGATCGTCCAAAACTCGTTTGTCTTCGGCTTAAATTTTGTAATGAGTTCGTAAATTCAAGTAAAGATTCGGAGACTGTCTGTCCATAACCAAATAACTGTTGAGTGAATTATTGCATAATCAGAACAGTCTTCTTGATTTATAAACTGAAAATGAAAAAAAAACTGTGACAAATAACAAATTAGTAGTATTTACAGGTGTGTATTAGATTCATAGATGTCAAAAGAAATTTAAAATCTAGCGTCACTGAGTTTTCCAAATAGAAAACCTTTAACTTATCACAGTATATTTTGATGCCTTTCCTGAACAATGTGATATGCCTTTTAGTTCGTTGTAATATTGCGGATGGTGAGTTTAATTATTTATTTATTTATTTATTGACTTATTGTTTTTCCTTTGGGGGACCTTTCAGTGAAACACTATTTTTCAAAGGTTGCCAGCAGTTACAAACAAACATTAAAGGCAGGGTATACTCTTGGTAATTACTCTACAAGTTAATTACCATTATAACAAATTTACTTGGTAAGAGGCACCTGAGAGCTGCTGATAGTGATAGAATAAAACATTGAGAGAAATGACTCCCTCTGAAGTAATGTAGTTTTTGAGAAAGAGGTAATATCTCACAAAATATTTGAATCTGAGAAAGTCTTTCAGGCACGAAGAATCAGAGAAAGGCTTCAGGCATGAAGCCTTTCTCAGGCATTTGAAAGGGTGGTTTTTCTTTCATTATTTACTTGCAACTTCGAGAGCTCAAATTGTCACAGGTGTGTTATTTTATGCATACGTTGGGATACACCAAGTGAGAATACTAATAGTCTTTGACATTTACCAAAAGTATACCCTGCCTTTAATATCAAAATAGAAAACTGTATGAGACGTATAACAAACATACAACAGAGAATTTAAAAAAATAAATAACCAGTGAGGCAAGGTTGATAAACTGGTTGCGTTAATGGGCAATTTTACATTAGTTTTATTGTTAGATTACTAAAAAGTATCAAACAGCTTTTTGGGGATTTTAAAAAGTAAATGCTCTCAAGGCAACAGCAAACCTTATCATATAGATTTAAAACATGAAACAAATGAACACCTGTTGCAAACTGTATGTTAACCTAATGACCTGTGGTTTAAATGCAAAACTGTGTAATTTCATCCCGTTCTGACCCCAAGCAGAGTGTTTCTGTAAAGCCTAATTATAAACAAAAACTCACAAATTTCCACAGAAAAGATGCTTTTGTTTTGGAGGCAACGGCAAATATTATTGTTGTTGTGTCTTATGACTGTAGCTTTTATTGTGTTGTAAATTTAATTTGAAAAACAAGTGCTAAGTCCACGTTACACTAAAATGATATTCTTTTTAAGACAAATTTAATCCAACATATTTAATCAGAGAGATTAGTTTTTATCGGGTAAATTCTACAACACAATTATTTAAGTCGCATCATCGGGGAGCTCAATGTGGCCCTTAAAAGCATAATTCTTGTCTAAGTTGTGATTTCATCTGTATTGTGATTTTATCAATTATATCAAGGGAGATAATGCTTCTTCGAACAGGAATGCCCTTTTGATGTAAGGGTATAGGCGCCATTAAAACTTGTAAAGTAGAATGTAACAGGTGCCAGTGTAGTTAGTGGAGTTGTTGGCAGCAATCTCATCATTGAACACATCAAATGAAGAGCCACATCCTGAATTACAGACCAAGCTTTCTCTGTCCCTGTACTAAATAAACGCAGACAAATAAAATTATCATGTTTGTTTTAAATGTTATACTGTCTCAAGGACGTAGGCTGAAATCAGTCATTTGAAAAATTATAAAGGTTATTAAGCTAATGTATTAAATGAAGAGCCACATCCAGAATTACGGGCCAAGCTTTCCCTGTACATTAAAATAAATGAAAAAAAATAAAACACAGACAAACAAATATCCGTCTGGTGGGGCGTAGGCCAATATCGGTAAAATTATCACGCTGTTAAGCTAATGCATGTCTATCTCAAGACGTTAATTTATTGTATGGACTTGGTGGACATCCTCGTTCCAGTCTGACGGTTGTCTTGGTCTTAAAACAAAACTAAAATCCTAAGCCTTTATAGCACATGGTATAAAAAAGAAGCCAGGCAGGCATAGGCGATGCTCATGACATACCAACCAACCGTTTTTACACGCTCAGTCAGTACAGTACCAATACCAGTTTCTGTTAATTAATATAGACCTATTGTTTGTACACTTATTTATAGCTGATAATATTATTAATCAGATTCAATAATCATTTGGCCTAGCTGCCTATAATTCTATGATTTTTAACCTTTTAAAATAAGCAAAACAAGGTGGAATTCTTACCCCATTTTTGAGGAAGGTGAAGTAGCCATATGTGCATAAAATGCCACTGAAATAATAACCCTAACTTGTGACAAAATCGCTTAGTCGAAACAAAATTCTAGTCAGGGGGTCAAAGCGCTGACTATTATTGACTAGACAATGCTTGGTCCAGCAAAAGTTAGTCCAGCATAAACTGTATTAATCAAAGATTCGGGACTAGGCAAGCTTAGTCATTTTGAACAAATTTATAAGCACGCTTGACGAATTAATTTTTACAGAGAACCCTTTCCCGTAAATGGTTTTGAACTTGAGTACAGCACCCACTACGATCACTCGGCAACGATACTCCGCGAGAGCCATCAACAGCCGCGCAATTGAATCTTTCCTTACCGTTAGCTGACACAGCAGCTCTCGATTGAAAAATCTATAGATGGCATACGGTAAGCTATAAAACATTTCACGGAAGACAGGTGGACGAACGCTACAAAAATACTTTACAGATTTAGAATTCCTCGATATACAATACTTCAAAATGCCATTCAAATGTCTTGATTTAAATGGTGTTGATGGTGAAGTGTACAGTAAAGCTTGAATGTTTTACGGAAATAAACAGACAACCCGAAATTGGATTGCACTCAATTAAAGAAATCCTAGAAACGTAGACATATACAATAAAACTAACCTGTGCAAATTTAATTTCAAAAGGTGGTGGCATTTTGGAGATTTTTGCTGAATATCTGGAGCGGTGATGTCCACGCAGGAAGAATAATCCTTAATTGGAATACACAATCTGAGAAACGTTTCATGCAGAAACGTTTCTCAAATTGAAATGTTTTTGAATCCATCTCTCTTAAACCCATTCCTTAGAAGGGAATCGTTTCTCAACATGTTATACATTATCAACAGCTGCAGTGCTTCTTACCAAGTCAGTTTTTTTTGTCATTAATTTTTGGAGTAATTACCAAAGGTTTACCCCTTTAAATGAGCGTTGCTTTAAGTGTGCTTATATTTATTTTGTTCACGACATGACCACAACCTTTGCTCATTTACGTCATTCATTAAAGAGTTTTGAATTTCAATCGTTACATAGAGAGACAAAGCGATTCTGTCTTAGTTTGAGTGCACCCTTTAACAAATTATTTAGGAACTGCAGATGAAAATACAAAAGCCCCTTCCTTTATTAATTTTACTTTATTTTTACTATCACTTTACTATGGTCTTGTCTTTGTTCCTTGCAGTTTCTTTTCATATCTTATATTTATGTATTTCATAGCATTTTTCTTTAGTCTATAAGCATGCATTTATCTTAATTTTGTTTATCTTGATTTGTAGGCAGTTCAGTTCTTTGTACTTATTGTAACACGCACGGCCCAAATGGAAACCAGTCTTTCTATTTATTTTGCTCACCCTGGGTTAATCAAAACGTAAAAAATAAATAGTCACAAATGCTTTTAGAGAAATACAACTGAGGAAACATTACCTTTTCCGTTTTATCAAAAAGAAAGCTTTTTCAATAAAGGTCATAGCTTTTACAAAGATTCTTCTGCTAGACGTTGATCATTGTTATCGGCCTGAAACAAGCCGGTTAAAAACCCAGGGTTGTAGAATTATGTTTACATTTGCCGCAAAGGAAACTCAAATGGGACTTGGGTGCATGGCAGGTGTTTATTTAATACTCGCTTTATTGCAGAAGTTGATCTGGATGTCGACTTCGATATCAAAAAAAAGTTAGAAGAGAGAGAAACGTATTCATTGCATGACGACAGTGATCCTTCTTTTACGGCGTGGCTTGCCTGTGATTTCACCATTAATCTGGTTTCACAATACAAATCGCCAGTTGTTTTTTCCAGTTTGGTATTAAGGTGAATCCTTAAATCCTCGCTGGCATCTTGAATTTACCCAGGTTAATCTCTCCAGGATACGGCAGGTTCTATCAAACAGCGATGTACCTTCCAGCGAGGGACCTTTTTTGGTAGCGACGGCCCCCGTGGTACATTTTTGTGCTTAATAAATGAAGTTTTATAAATTGGTTTCATCTACATCGACATTTGAAATATTGAGATATGTCAGTGCAGGGTTTTAAGTAACGGACCCGTAAAATGTTCTGCAGCTTGTTAAAAATTCCCTGATTATAAAAGTTCCTTCCATTACTAATCTTCTGCAGAAATATAATTATGTATAAAACTTTATTGAAGTGAAGAAAAGTTAGCACTAGAAGACAAACATCGGCATCAGACAAAAAAAGAGCAAAAAAATCACTACTGCTTTTTCGATTACAGCAATTGAAATAAGCACTAAATGATTGTGCGCAAAATACCTAATATTAACCGTTTTTGATCATTTATACAGTGGCGTAACTAAGATGGTTGGGCACGGGGGGTACGCCCCTAATTAATGTCCGTGCCTACCGGTTCGTGTCTCACCGGGCGTGCCCCAAATTTGAAATCTGGACCTTTGAGATAAGATGTCACATTTTATAAGCTTTAATGTGATAATTTCAACTTGTTTTTAAACTTCTTTTTTTTTCAATTTACACGCAGACATTTGTTTCTACATCCACGTCAGATTATCTTATAAACAAAAATAGTAAATGGCACAACAAGACCGCTGAAAGGTGTTTGACAGAAATGCAAACGGAAACTACAGTTTTAATTTGCCAGAAGTGCCCCCCCCCCTAGAACAAATGGTGCACCCCTTTGTGCCCGTAAACTTTTACTCTAGCTTCGGCACTGATTGCATAGAATGTGACCACTTTTTATACACATTTTTTACAGTTTGGTTGAATGATGTTTTTATTGAACACTATCGGATTAATTTATTTCCTCTAACGCTCCCGTGTAATGAATACACTCGGCTCGACCCAACGTACTCACCTCCTCCAATCCTCAACAAAATTCAACACAAAGGTACCGTGTGGCCTCTCGACTCAAACCATAGACCTGCCAAGTCCAGCTATAAAGAGTACCTACAATAAAGCAGCCGTTTTTCTTCAATCGAATAAATCCAGAATCTCGCCTCGAAAACGTCAAGAAACATATACACATCGACACCGAGCTGACTATCAAAATTATTATGAAGTGCGTTTCATATAAATATTGCCTCAGTTTGCCTACGGCAGGGATGCAGTTTCATTTTAAACGTGAGATTAGCATCTAAGCCGAAATGGTTCAACGGAGGGTAATTTTACCACCTCTTCACAGTTTCACACACACAAAAATACGCACGTATTAACAGGGAGTACTTAGAAACAATGCGCAAAGGTTAAATCTACCTCCCGTAAAAGGCTTGCTCGTCTTTAAATCAACATATAACCCCACCTAAGCTTGCCTCAAGAATCTAATATTCTAATGTTGTTGCGCTCACTTACATTTCAAAGATAAGTGTTTTTATTGTGACAGAGACGACCTCAAAGGGGACTTTGTTTGTTAGATCGTTTGCTTGATTTCTCCTCAGTTAGAGGCGTTGTCAGTCCAGCAATATTACCAGTTTGTGTACAGGTTTTAAAACTTAAAAAATCATCATTATATATCTTTATCGTGCTGCCGCTATCTTGGTCTTGTTGCCTTTACCCAGCAGCAGTAAAGAATGCTAGTATTTAATGCACTGGAAAAGAAACCAGACTATTCTGTTTTCCTTCCAGCCTCGGTTTGGTTACATTGGTACAAATTTGAGAAAATCAAGATGGCCACACCATGATGAAGGTCTGTTAACAGTCATTCCAAAATGAGTTTGTCCCCTCAAATAAATAATATATATTTGAAATATTATATTAAATTTTGTAGGGTAGATGGCCTTAGCTTTCGATCCAAACCGGACCTTCGTCAGAGGCATAAACAAGCACAAAAAAAAAAACATATCCATTTATAGCAAAAAAGAGAGGCAAAGAACAATGGGATGGCATCCAGAAAAAGGAGGGAAAATTGTAGCCAATCAAAGTTATTAGTTTACAAACAATCGGGCGGCCAAGAACCAATCAGAGTTATGTGTAATATTATATTTATATATATATTTCTTCTTTTTTTTTTAATTAAATAATAGAGTTTATATCTCAACCTGTTAACACTTTGCTGGCACAGCGTACACAGAGTTGATGCTATCTACCTACGATAGCACCATTATAGTTCAATGCGTTCATTGTGGCCATTATAATACATATTGGTCAAACCTTTGGTACGTCGTAACACTACACTGACTGCAATGAGTGCATTGGTGGGGATTGTGGCTGACCTGTGGGTGGTATCTAATGTGGATTACGTAGTGTGGCATGGTAGTGGAGTTTTGTTGTATTTGGTTGCGAGTCTGCCGTCCCCGTCGCAGTTGGAGGTGTCGTATTACAAATCATAACAAAGTGATAATAATGCGATGGAAATCAAATACAGTGACAATGAGATATGAATTTGCAGCCTTGCTGATAGGAATTATCTTAAAATAGTCCGTATTGACGTCTCAAATTGTGCTTCCTCCGACCGAATGAATGTGATTTTCTTTGAAAAAAAATGTTTTTAAGATTAGTGAAGTCTACATTTAGCCCAAGTGGGTGCCAGGGTATAGTTTCCGAATTAGATAAATCAATTACTGTACACAAAGTAATCGTTGTTGAAGCGGCCATTACAATGTTTGCCCAAATTAGAGTTCCATTCATATACTGGGTCATAGATTTTGTTGCCTACATGTTTTCAATTAGTCTTGAATTAACCATCAATAACTGGACAAAAGAAGTTGCAAACAGGTCGTGGTGACATATGCGAGTATACGTATATCTCTTATATTGTCCTCGGTCCCTGGGAACGGGGTAGATTACAAGAACGAGGGCGTAAAGTTGAAGCATTATACACATCTGAACTGTTTACTTCAATCATTTATTTTTTCAAACATTACAGTTTCTAAAACTATTGATAATGGTAGTAGTGTTTTTGTTTGTGCATGTTCTCTCACCTTCTTTCTTTCACTGCATCGTTCAGAATCGATAAGTTTTTAAAGTCTAAACATTTAAACCCAATTTTTAAAATGTCAAGACACGTGTTAGAAATGGTATTTGCGTTAACCCCTACCGTTGATATTTATTAGCATTTAAAGGGTCCGGTAACATAATCTCGTATTATATGAAATCCTTGGACTTAGCTGCTAGCTGAGATTGCCTGTTTTGACTAAAATGTCGCATTGGTCTTACAGAGTTTTATGTTTAATATCCCAAGGGACCACAGGTGATAGTGTGATGATTCAAAATGTCCTGTAACCAGAACAATGCGTGCCGTCTTGAACATGATGTGTTTACCTTAAAAGCAAATACATTTACTGCAAATCGGACTTGTTAACGGCTTCTACGATCTTTAAAGGAACATTACAGAATTGGTAAGAAAAAAATTGTAAAATATACTTTTTGATCACAGATTTACATAAAACTTTCACGGTCTAATGATGATAGTAGAAAACATCCCTTGAAACATTTCTGTCTGAAATGCCATATTTGATGAGAAATGAATAAACTAATTTTCCGATTGGAGTTTATCGCTCAG